>CAFUXE010000842.1:51542-81445 GCA_903364295.1 Serranus cabrilla | reverse complement strand
TGTCAGTTTGATATAAGGTTACCATCAGTGGTTAGCATAGTTAAAGGAATAGTTCGGAATTGGGGACATTAAGTTGTAAGAAATACTTAAATACTTATATGAGTCGTATTTGGCTAACTAAATAAACGACTTATATTGACGTTTTTTTAGGGGGGAACAATCTGCTATAAAGGTTGGAAACAGGCAGTCTGAAGGCGACAAAATCCGCCTCCCAGCACATTTAAATCTAGCTAATGAACATGTCATACCCCTTTTGTTTCATCCTATAGAGTGTCAACAAGTTGCACTTTTTCTTGCTAGGCTAGGCTAATTGACCCCTGGCTGTTGCTTCGTGTTTGTCCTACGGACATAAGAATTATGACGACCTTCTTACCTAACTCGGCAAGAAAACAAATAAGTTAAATTCGTAAAATGTTGAACTATTCCTTTAAGACAAGATTACTGCATTTCGAAGTTGTTTTATTCCCCTAAATAAAATGAAACTTTTAATAGGAAAACATTTCAGGAAACATTTTTTATACCCAGTAAACATAAAAAGTTACATTTTTCCATCACGGCCCAAAACAAGGGTATCATAAAAAAAAAATGCCTGGAGATGGCATTAGCAGGCAGCTCACACTCCGCTCACACACATCACTGCGTAACTAGGAGACAGTGTCAGAATGATGGAGTCTATGGACACACCATCATCATCCTTTGTGTGTGTGTGTGTGTACGTGGATTGCCTCCGTCCAGGGCCTTCCCCGCGCCCGTGGCCAAAAATGTCACTCCAGGCTCATTATGCCATTAGCTGCTTCAAGCCTCAGTCCATTTGCTGGGCAGGGAGTGTGACGGAGCCCTTTCACAGGGTCACCCCTCCTGCTGGAGGCCGGTCAGCTGAGAGGTGTGTGTGTCCGTGTGACGAGAGAGAGAGACAGAGACACACTGTTCACCTCATACTCAGAGAATGTATTTGACACTAATCATGATTTAGCACAGGATGTGAGCTGTGTTATGTATTGTAGTCGCTCCATATATATGATTTGCGCTGCTCCACATTGTCTGTTGTAATATCTCTCGCAGACAATGTACAGATCAGGAAGATGGATTGGTTGTTTGCTCTGCTGCTAAGCAGTAAAGGTTTACCCTTTAAGCATAGCTCACCAAACCTCCTAAATCAGCTCTAATGAGGTATCTGTCTGTCATTTTAACGCTCACGCACAGTCTCAGAGAAGTGCTGCTTCATATCTCCGTGCAGGAGGGGTTAATCCATCAGAAGCAAGTGTTCCTGTGTAGCCGAAGTATATTCCCTAGGCCTTTCCCGCCCATCCATCGCCTGAAGAGGACGACCAGCTTATTTTCTCTGCATATTAAAAACTGCCTTGAGAGGTGGCAGGCAGGGCCTCGGGAGAATCGGTGGTAGCAAGGGGAAAAGAAAAAGTGGTAAGACAGAAACTGGAGTGGAGAGGAGGGGTGGGGTCTTTTTTTTCTTTCTCCAAATAAATGATTAACTAAATACATCCCCCATTCCTGTCCATTTTGAAAGAAGGGCCAGCTTTGATCTCTGGGGCCCTTTGAAATGATCTGAGGAATGGGAGAGAGAGAGAGGGAGGGGCAGGGGGAAGTGAGAGAGACAGGGACAGGAAGCGCCACACCTCCCTGCCTGTTGAGGAGAGACATCACAGGTAGAGATGCACAGAGAGGAGACAGAGAGGAGCAGACGGAGCGGTGCGGGGCGGCGGAGGGGGAAGTTTGCACAGCTAAGCTTCTGGATGATAACTGAGGTGCCGGGAGTTGTTGTGCGGCGGCGGCTGTGTGGTAAAGTGAGCTGTTTGAAGGCCTCTGCATGGATATGCCTGGGGATAGATTAGCTTCCCTTTAACCCCAGAGATCAATGGGGGAGCAGATGTCTCTTCCCCACTCCAATAGCAAATTGGACATCCCTTTCTCATTGCAGGAGGGTGAAGTACTGCTGGATGTAAATCCCATATCTTACTGGCTCTGCCATGCTTGGTGGCCCCTGTAAAGAGCACGTTGCCGGCTGAAGCGAGAACTCTCCCCTCTGCATATTTCCATATTTCTGCTCCTTGCAGCTAGCCGCTTTTCTTTACTCTCTCCGCTGTCCTCAGTGACTAGTTGCAGTGGCATTAAATCTTCAGAGGTCTGCTGCATTTGGAACTTGGATTGCAAGTTTTTGTGTTAATTAACTTTCCAGTCGGAGTTTGTGTGTGTTTTAGTTGTGACTCACCTCGCTGAACTGGTTTGTAGCTAACAGTGTTCGCAAGCTGCAGATTTCACTCATTCACCATCAGTGAGGACGTTGTATGTTCCTTTCCTGCCATTAACTGTGCATACATTGAGAGGATAACCTTGTATGTGTTGTGCTGCGACAGGGGAAAATAAAATCCATTGTCAATGCAGAAATGCACTGTAGCATTAAAAAGAAGTGGGATTCCTGCTGCAGTGTGGTGCAGTGACTTACACTGAGGACTTGTAGTTAGATGTAGATTCCTGGATTACTCTTATATACTGTGTATGTAATTTGTTTGACTCATACATTTGACTCACTGATGTGGATCTGAAGTTCGAAAGAATTTGAGATAATAATAGTGCTGCACCATAATGCATGAAATGGAGCAAAAAAACAACATACCAGTGTCCATCTTAGACACAAACTGATGCACATTTTTCATTATGTGACTCAAACATTGCTTTCCTAACTTTGTCAAACAAAATGTAACAAATAAATTCACCTAAATGTACTTATATATAGTTATTATTTGTAATTAAAGTAATGACTTGTGCACCAGCAGCTTTGTACAAAATATAATCCAAGTGTAAACCATTTAAATACTGCAAAAAATTCATCAAAACTTTAACAGGAATTGAAATTCCAGTAAATAATGTATATTGTATATAATCATTGGATTGATTTGAATAGATTGCCGTCAATTGCAACAAGATCTCCAAATATAAACGTCAGAATAGAAAGTTTGTCAATACCACCCATAACGACTTATATGGGCAGCTAATTATACATAGATGAGGGTTCCCGGTTATAAAAAAAAAAAAAAAACTGTACTTTCTGTGAATTTAAGCTACAAAACCACTGAGCTAGGTTTAGGGCAAAACACTTCCTGGTTAGGCATTTATAAAAGACAGTTAAAAAGTAAATAAATGTGCGTAAATGCCGACAGTGCAGGAGTTACAAGGGTGACGTGAGCCACGGAAGTTACGTAATAACTTAAAATACATTAAAAGATATGATTCAGAAACCGTGAGCCACCGAAGTTACAGAAGTTTAAAACTAACCCCGTTCCACCTCCCCTCCCTCACACCCCAAACGCCCTACTGACGTTTTAAAGACTGGACTCCTGGACTCCAGTCCAGCTATTGTCACACACAAAGCGTCCCTACTAAATATGGGTCAAACATTGTTCTATATCCTCATCGTTCTCATTCATCTTCCTGTAAAATGTTAAAATATTTCCAAAGATTTATCTAGAACTCGCGGGTGTTTACAAATGTACCCAATCAAATGTGATCTGAGGCGATTAGCTTAGCCATCCGTCTCCGAGAGAGAGAATGAACCGCTGGAACTTGCTGTGATAATATCATGTTATTAAGTTTTGTTATTATTTCAGATCTATCTAATTATAGCAGTGCAAAAACAGCCAGCAGCCACGTACAGAGTAACACCGGTGTTAAAGACAGAATAGCCACGGTGTTTAAACACCTTCCTTTAATTACCTCGTGTAGAAATATTTATTCTGCAAACAGCTCACCAAAACTCTTGCTCATCAGATGCACAAAGAGGTGATTTGCATCAATGACACGGTGTGTCCTTGTTGTTTTTTGTTTGTTGGGAATTTCGGGTGCTTTACTAAAGCCACCTGATACTTTTAATTTAGCAGCACGTCGGTTATTCTGTTGGAGCAGCGGCTTAGCACTTTTGTTCCCATGAGGCTGCTGGATCCTCACTTTCATTAAAGTTGTTTGGAGAGTCTCTCAGCTTCGTTGCCTCATAAAACAAACTGCTATGATGAAAATAACTTAAAAACCACACAAACCAAACGCTGCTCCTCTGTTTTATTAGTACACGCACACAGAGGCAGACGCACACATACACAACAAAACGCTGTGTTTGTCGAGGTTCTAATGAGTCCCAGTAGCAGCGGTTTGATTTTTCCCTCCTAATTTGACATGCTTCACTTGGGCTGGGTCCCTCTCGCTCCGCAGACCTCAAATCCTCCATGCAGAGGGCTAATGAATCTTCTCCAAGTACACAAACAAAGGACAAACAAAACAAGCAGGAAACACTCGCTTCCTTGAGCTTCTAATTGTCCCAAACATGTCAATCAATCACTGAAGCTCGCCTGAATCCACTCTCTGTGCTGACAAAAGAGTTATTAGTTGCCCATGAGAACATATCAATCTCCAGATCGTCCGGTATTACACTCATGTATTAGGTTGCAGCTACAGCTGGCAAAGTTTTCCTTTCATTTTGCTCCAGCGATGTGAGAACATTGGCCGTTGTACTTTCTGCTTAGGAAGGTGACATGAAGAACAATGAGCGGAGCCTCTCCGGTCTCCTAGGGCTCTCCATGTTGAGTTTCAGCAGTAATTGAATCGGGGCCTTTTGCTGCCCACAGAAGAAGGTGTGAGTGAATTGTCTCGGATAGTTTATAGGGTAATAAAGTCCCTCTGCACCAACACCTGCCAGCTGCGCTCAGCTTTGACCAAAACAGTCTATTTAATACCTCCCGCTGTGCACCTGCAGCCCACCCGTAACGGTCTGCACACAACTCAATCACCCACCAGCAGCCAATAGACGGCGTCCCTCCCTGTGTCTGCTGGATGCCTTGAAAGCTATGATTGAAGTAATTAAAATCTTGACTCAATTAGCCCGTTTTGACCTTGTTTGCAGGTTAGGATGCTGTATCTTAGCGCAGATGCAATAACTGCGGCCATTTTCTCTTATCTGATCCCCTCGTCTGCTCGCCTCAGCCGCTGGCGAGCGCTCGCTGTTGTAAATACTGAAAAGTGCTTTTCCTGGACTTCCTTTTCACAGCAGCTCGCTGGGTTTTTCAAAACAACTTCTGTCTCTGCTGAAAAGGATCGGCTGAGTGGGTGAAGAGTAGGTGGACAAATGGATGCAGCGGCGATCAAATCTGATGATTGTATTTGTCACAAAGAGTCTTTTCATACATTACAGCCAGTGTTTACTTAAGCCAGGTGTCAGCTTTGAGCTGCAGTCAGCCTGTAATGTGCAAATGTGAAAAATGTTGCGATGAATAATGTTAATTGCATCTGCGACAAAACTGTGCACTTTTAAAACGCTGTTACTGGGCGAGCATGCATCTGTACTCTGTGCTTTTGCAGCCAGCTTTCGGTATTATTAAGGAATTGTGCATTAATGGGAGTCAGCAGTTTTCAGCGCTGCAATCTCATTACATTTACAGAGAAGGGATGGAGAGCAACAAAAAAAATTAATTGGAGGCATGCGACAGTTAGGACAGGAGCCTGGGCAAGGGCAGAATAAATCAGAGGTCAGTTTGACAGCTTTATGGCTCTGTGGAGAGAGAAGTGGTTAACTTTAATGGGAGGAGATAGTAATGTTGAGTTACTTTATTTTTCCCTCTTCCTCCCCATGCCACGCACTCATCCCATCCCCTTCCCCCTCATCAGCTGAGGCACACAGCCCCTCACCCCTGAACTATTTTGACTCTTGCTTGATATATAGAGTTAATTCAGCCCCTCTCCGCGCAATAATTCATGCGTTTCATGCATTCAATGTCGTGCAGACTCAGCGCGGGGTGGAATTGTTAATTTTCTGCGCAGAGATTGCAGCCTCCCTCCCTCCACACACACACACACACACACCTCTGTCCTGCCTGTCACCTACTCTACACACTGTCCCCACCCCCCTACTCCTCCACCCTCTTGTATTTTTTTCCCATTACTTTGGAAGCTAATTTGGCTAAAAGAGTGTCCACTCCCAGCAGTATTTCTTGCAGCATCAGGTTTCTTCTTCTCTTTTAAAAAAAAACAGCCAAATGTACACACTCATCTTTCTCCCTTCCCCTAAACTGGACTCTCACCTCGTGGCCTTTTGGTCACGTCCTGCCATCACCCCCCATCCCCAAGTTCACCGAGGTCATTCCCACAAGGGGCTGACCCCCTAAACCTCCCTGCTGGCCGCTGACTTAAGCCTTGTGCTTTTATAATTGGGGGGGAAACGCTGGCTAGTAAAGCAACCAGTGAAGTGGCTTCTGCAGGGTAATGGGCCCCTGCTCTCCATGCACTTCATTTAATCCGAGCAGACCTCTGTGTGTGGTGAGTGGGGGTTGTGTGTTCTGGGATTGTTGTGTGCCTGTGGGAGCAGATGGATAGGGTCACACCTCAGAAGACATTATGAGTTCTGTTAGCATATTCGACCACATAGTGTACACTGTGAAGGGCTGCAACGAACCATTCTGTCGTTATTGAATGGTCTGTCAGTTATTTTTAGATGAATGTTTCAGTCTAAAAATGTCAAAAATATCCAGCAGAAGTTTGTTAAGATCAAGGTGACGTCTAAAACCTGCATGTTTTGTTTAGAGCCGGACTGATGTGGTATCTTTTTCGACTTATACCAATATTGGATGGGAAAACAACATTCTGTGTTTGGACATGTTTCGGACACACATGCCACATTTAAAATACGAAGCCATATTTACCTCCACCTCTGTTTGTCTGTGTACAAAATAACTCAAAAGTTCTGCACAGATTTCAATGAAATTTTCGGACAACGTGTGTATTAGGACAAGGAACAAGTGATTAGATTTTGGTGTTGATCGGTGATCCGGAACACGATCTGGAATTTATATTGTGAATTTATATTATTGTGTCAGTGACCATATTGCCTTCGCTAACTGCCGCCATCAAGTGGATGAAATATTTCAATGTGTGCCGTTTGGTATTGTGTAACTGACCCTATTGCCTTGGCGGAGGTCTGTGCTCTCTGGGTGCTTTTCTACTTACTGATGTGGTGTTTCAATTCCTGATGTGGAATGAAAATAGACTTTTTCTATGCATTTTTGCATAGAATATTTGACATAATTATCTTTTATACATACAATTAGGGACGTAACAATGCATCGCAAGTTAAGTTGATTGAGATGGATTCAGTTGCAACTTCAAGAGGACATATGGGTTGTTTTGCACAGTTGACTTTACCTCAGAGAAATAAAAAGTCTTGAATTTGTTACAGATGAGACAACATATATTTAGTAGTTTTTGTATATTTATATATATTCTTTTAAATGTTCATTCATTGCATAGCTTGTGTTTTGTAGTTACACCCTACATCAGAATTTTCTTTATTTGCTGAGAAATAATAATAATAATAAGGAATCTTTTTCAGTCACAATTTGTCTGCAAGTTCATTTGTTACAAAAGAAAAGAAATCGCGACAAAATCGTATTGGTTATTATTGGAAATCGTAAGTTGTGTATCGTTACATCCCTACATACAAAGCATTACATGCCAATAGATTTTAGAAATGACAACTGAGAAAGTAAAAATAAATAAAACATTTAAATAATAATGTATTCATAAAAATGTAATCTGAATGTTAGTCAGTTTCTGAATATTAAAATGAGGGAAAAAATCTTAAAATCAATAAAAACCTACCACATTTTCTCAGTGACTCCAAGCATGGTTTTATGCATAATTTGTTCAGTAATAAAAAATCATATCTGACAACATTTATGCAGATACAACAGATACTAGTAAGTCTGTGATTGGCCAATACTTTGGTCGAGGACATTTAATCCACCATATTAAACAAAGAGCCGAATCCAATAAATGTTTGGCAGGTTTGCTTGATGAATGACTTCTACGATGAACCGAATAATTAAGAACCACTGAAATCATTTGATTGTAAGCGTACACAAACGAAAACAAACTGTAGTTACAGACATTTGGCTCTGACAATTCAATCAAGGCGTCTGGAATTACAAGTGCAGCTCAAGCAGAAAGGTCTAATTAACCTCAATCTGATACAATAACCCGCTTTTTTTCCACATTTGTAACGTAGCGTTCAAAGACAAGCACTGCTTTTTTCCTGCAGGTTTGAGCAGTGGCAGCATCTCTGCAGCGTTTCAGTGGCCTTGGCTCCGACCAGCCAGCCAGAGATAAACAGTGAAAAGCATTTTCCCCCAGGCCTCGAAAACAACAAGTATAAAGTTGAAGCCGTCACCTTAACTCTAACATGGAAACTATCTCAAGCAGAAGTTAGTGGAGAGAAGAAAAAAAAAAGATATTACTTGTGTTTGTGGTCTGGCAGAGTTGCCGAGCACATTGTTTTCATTTATTTATTTTATTCCAGTTGGCAAGGTAGAGGTGAGTTAAGTTCTTTCTTTTTTATTTTAGCAGTGGGAGGAAAAAAGGAGGTCACATTTGTTGGCATTGCTGTGGGAGTGCGCTGCTACGAGTACGAGGGCTTTGTGTCAGGAGACATTTTGTGGCCGGCAGGAGAGAAACCTAGCGCTGTGACAGGGGCTTTTCTCTTCTTTAAAAGGCGCAGCGACCCCCGTGACCCGCCGAGTTGAAATGGAGGCCACCGCCGATTCTCATGCCCTGATTGAGGGAGAAAACATCTCTGACAGTTTCATGAATGAAAAAAAAATGGAGGAGGATATCTGTTTTTTTTTTAGAAAGTGTAAAAATGTAGTTTGTGTGTGTTTGTACCAGGAGTGTCAGCGGCTCCTGCTCAGACAACACGACTGACCCAAACCCCGCGGCGGTCAGTGTGTCTTCAGTGTGGATACAATCCCATGATTCATCCTTTTTCATGGCGGTTCCTCCCCCGTTGTGTAGGGCTATGTACTGTCAGGGCCTGGGAGGAGTTCTCATTGAGCGCTTTCTGCACTCACACACACACATACATACACATCTTTATGTACCCTATTCACACAAGACCATGGGCTTCATGCATTTAAATGGCCTATCTAGCGGGGCACTGATATAATACAACACTTACAGCAGTTCAAAGATAAAGCTGATGACATTATATTCATATTAATGGTTTTTATTAGCCTCCTTTGATGTTGAGATTGTTGATAAAATGGCGCTTTGATTGGTCTTTGAGAGCCGAAGCCAAACTGTAACAGATGGCAGCTCGCAGAGCCGCCATTCAGCGCTCGCTGCTGCTGGAACGATTAGTTGATTAACCGATTGATACCCAATTAATTATTTGTCGCTCGTCAAGCCAAAATGCTCGATAAGTGCTTCTCAAATGATTTTTCTTTTGTTTTATGTAATTGTAAATTGAATATCTTTGGGTTTTGGGTCGTCTGTTGGACGAAACAAGCTTTGAGAATTTGTGTGAAAGTGTATTTTTGGTTAATTTGATGAGATGAATTGATGAATTAATCAAAATCACCATCAGTTGCAGCCCTACTGCATGTTTGATGGGGAAACATTTAGCATAAAGATGGCCGACAAGGTGTCAGAAAAACACAAATGGTGACGCTTGGATGATACATTTAAGCAGTTTACATCCTGTAATGCTCTGTGGCAGGTATGGACACGCTGAGTGGGTCTTGTTGAAATTATCTCATAAGATTTCAGTTTGAGTCTTTGGCGGCATCCAAGGAGTTTGTTTTTAGACTTCACAATTTCAATTTCTCTCAAAAAGGCTTTTTGGCATGAAAGTTCTGAGTGCATTCTTGCCAAAGCACCTCACTTTCACTTGTTTCTGCTGTCATCTTTAGTCAGCCATAGCAACTGTTTACTCTCTACACGAACAGAGACTGAAAGGAGAACAGGATGCCTCAGTGTCCGACCAATCACTGATGGGCTTTTTGTGGAAATGTTGCTACAGACTAAACCCGTAAATAGGGCTTTTATCCGTGGGCCATTGGCTCAATCACTGCTGGTGATAAATAGTGTCTGAACAGACCTCTATGTAAATGTTCAAGATTATTACTTTAACCTCAATTTTGGATCAAGATGACAACATCTAAGTGTCGTCATCCTCTGTTGACACATTTCTAGTGTGTTGCATGTAGACAATGCCTCTTTCAGCACAGGGTCGCTGAAGTTTTAGATATGAAAATGATGTTAATGGATTTGAGATAATGAATGGTGTCTCTCAGAAGAGCTGGAGAATCTGTCAGATTATAGCCTGGGAGTCAAATATGGTCCAAGATCAGGTGCAAATGTATTGATTCACAATGGGAATTGTTGCAAAATGATCGTATTTTTACCCAAACTATGCACAAGCTAGGACAGTGCATTTAAAATAAAGCTATTCTATGTGCATGGAACATGCAGTATTTAGGGAACAAACACAGAGGGACTCTTTTTTTCCATGGAGTCTGAACTCATGTTCACTTATTTTTTCCAGCGGCTCCTTTAAGTTTGTTGCGGTGCCAGTGCAGCTGCAGTCAAACATGAGCTGCTGATGTGATTGCCAGTGAGGACGGCCGGATACTCCAGCCAGGAATGAGCGGATCAGGCTTCAGTTTCTGGGGATGTTTGGGTGTTCACGAAAATCAAAACGTTTGTTTGGGGGGTGCACAGGAATGCCAAAACTCTTCCTTTTTATCGTATAGGCCCTTAAACTATCATATAAATACAATAATTGTCATATATCTGGCAACAGTGATAAGATAGAGCTTGTGTATAAAAAAGAGAAGAGGATATTCCCGGATACGCCCCCGACAGATGTCTGGGCTAAGCCCCGAGTGTCCTCAAATCCTAGAAAGGCCCTCTGTACACCTGACCTGTGTGGGGCTGCAGCCAATGGATTATGGGCCTTTTAATGTTTATTCATCTTATTTGCAGAATATTTTCAATGCTTGTTCATTGACTGGCCCCTGGCCTTTGTGTCATTTTGCAAAAGTGGCCCCCGGGCAAAGCAAATTGATCTCCCCTGATCAATGACAAGGAGCCCTGAAGCCGTTCTGGAGGACTTATTTGTCACCTATCTGTGTATACGACTCCAGTTGTTGCATAAATATCATCCAAAACATTGAATGTGTGCCTGAGTTTCAGTCAGAACAGCAGCATGTGGAGCTAGAGGTGTAAGAAGTGATTTAAGTTTCACACAGATGCCCCCAATTTGTTTCCCCCAGGTTCAGAGAAATGCAGAAACAGCAAAAACACGGCGACCGCATTTGTTTGAGAAAATTACCCCGGCTGCATGCTTGATGATCTCAAAAAAAAAAGAAGAAAAAACTCACAAAGAGGGAAAAAAAAATCTCAGTCTTGTTAAATACATATTAGCAGATTTCCTCCTCTTCGGCGTTGAGGAGATGCAGGGATGTGCTCCATCTTTGGAAGGAGACGATGCGTCCCTGCTCTAATCAATTCAGGTAGGAGCAGCATTATCTGTGGAGCTGCCACCAGAGCCGCACTGCACAATAACTCAAGGAGGGCATTTGAGAAGTGTGTGAGTTTGATCCTGTGCCAGGGTGATGAATAGCTGTTTTTTCTCCTTTGTTGCCCATCAGCACTTTTATTCCGCAGTTAATCCGCCAGACCCAAACTGTAATTTTTCACCTTGCTGTGTGTGTATCTGTGTGTGTGTGTTTCCATATCTCGCTGTCAATGGAAGGGCTCCCATATAAACACAAACACCTGCATCCGCCCCGCCCTGCCGGCGCTGGAGGCTGATTTAAAGGTGTGTGTGTGTGCACCGATAGGATTGACATCTCGTGAAAAGTTAGCGAGGAGTGGGAGCCTTATATAATATGTCAACGGGACCCGGTGGGGGTAGACGCTTGTTACCGGGGTGTGTCAGGTGTTAAAAGGATGTCATGTTGTTGCAGATAATGCAGCTTACCCACTTGATTTACTACACCGGTGGAGGGGAGGCTCTCTGCTTGGACATCCTGCTGCAAAACACATTTACGCTGAGCCTGTTAAATATGAATACACAGGTTTTTTTCCTGGTTTTCCTTCCATTCACACTAATTTGGAGTTTTTCCCACACAGAAATTGATATTTTTGTGGATAACTTTAAGAACACCAACCTTAAGTTTTCGTGAGGATGGAGAAAATACTTTTTATTTTTGAAAACAATAACATACCCCTGCTCATAAAACAGTAATTTGACATAGTGAGAGATACAGAGTATGACTTCTTACCAAATGTAGGTTTTTGTGATTTTGTTTGCTGACTGAGAAAGATATCGAGCCATTTCCCAGCTGTACAGGTGCTTTTATATGGACAGATAACCTAATAAAAGGAACCTGAGAAGAATTAAACAAATGTACGTAAATGCCGTCATTGAAGTAGTTAGGAGGGTGACGTGACTACCGGAAGTTTCGTAAAAAAACAACAAAGTTACGTAATAAAACATGATTAACAAATAATGAGCCACGGAGGTTACAGAAAAAATGTAGCCTATCTTAAAAATCATTTTTTCTTCGCAACAAGTCGTATTTCGCTGCCTTATATTGACGTTTCTGAACACCAAAGACGTTTTGATCTTAATGAATCCAGGCCTGATAGTCTAACAGCGGCAGAGTTGCCACTGCTGAATTTTTTTTTTTACTTCATCGTGACCTTTATATCAAAAGTCTACTTGAATCATGAATTTGGAGAGTTGTGACACCCCTCCTGAGAACACTAGTGTGAGTTGCCACATGTGAGTATTTTTCCGGCTTGTATTAGATCTCTTACAGTAGACAGGTTACAGCTCGACTGCACAAACAAATGGCTAATGAGGCGTAAGTGAAATGACCTGAAATTCTGTACGGCGCTTTACACCCCGACAGAAAGTCCCCAGCTCCTCCTTTCTTCTCCTCCTCCTCCTGCTTCTCTCACCAGCTCTGATTAGAGACTTGGGGGTCCTTGTGGTCATATTTTAATACAATCCTGAGCACTCGGAGCCCCTCCTCAGCCCGGCGCTCGCCACATCTCTTCGTGGTGGAGGGGCTAGCATTCCTCCAGAGAGCTGTTCTACATACGGCGGACAAGGAGCACAGCTTCGCGCAAAAGCCTGCTGAGACTCCACACCATTTATCTCTCAGCTGCAAGGTTGGGCCAGGACTAATTGACTGAGCTATGTGCGTGTGTATATATGTGTGTGTGTGTGTGTGTCAGTCGTAGTCCCTGGAAGCATGGCGCATTAGTAGAGCCTGAGATGATAGGATGTGGTTAGGAGAGGGAGAGAGAGAGAGGCCAGCCTTGTGTTGTGAGCCCATCAGAGGGGGCTCGGATAAAACGCTCTCCTGTAAAGTCAGTTATTGGCTCCGGCTCTCAAAAATACGGCCAGTTAAACTGTGTTCAGGGAGACGAGCCGCACACACGATGCTCACTTAAAGTACAATTCTGGATCTGGGTCTCTTTCTTACTTTTGGCCATTTTTTATCAGCTATGATAACAATATACTCGTCGAATTGCTTAAATCTGGAAATGATGGTACTAAACTTTTATTGCATAGAAAAACGCCCACAAATAAGAACAGCAGGTCAAAGTTGAAGCCGGACAACGATCCACAAACTGTGACCACAATCATTTTACATGCAGTTTTATTTTCTGTCTTCCAAATTAGTTGTGCTAACCCGGGGTTGTTTAAACTGACAAATCGCTCATTTTTTCTGCCCTTTCTGACTTTTTGCCGTGTTCCCACATTTCAGTGATTAACCTGTTGAGTGCAGTATTATTGTAACCGAGAGCAAGAACTACAAGAAATGAGACAAACTGCAATTATTATATTTAAGTGTTGCTGCCTGTGAATCCTGGTCCCTGTGTGGTGCAGCACGGACCTCGTGCTCTTTCTCTGTGTTCCTCTCACCACTCTGCTCTGGACTTTATCAACACATTGTTTAACTTGGCCTGCTCCCAATGTAAGCCCAAGTACAGCACGGAGTTGGCTGTCTCACCGTCCACAGGGAGAGGGCTGAGCAGTGTGTGTGTGTGTGTGTTCGTGGGCACATTCTGGGGGGAGTGGAAGCACCTCATTCTCCTGGACCAGGAAGCTTTGAATCACGCTGGCTCTTCCTGGAAAGACCCAGAGGGAGCCGGGCCGAGCCGGCTGGACTCAGGCAGGCTGTCTGTGCCGGAGCCTGGCCTCTCGCTGACACCAAGCTGGTGGCGAGCACAGATCTTACCTCACCCTCGCAAAGCAGGCCACGCCTTCCCTCTGCTCACCAGGTTGGCACGCTGCAGGCGTTTTCCTGTACTGGGAAGTGTTTTCAGCTTTGGCTGCGGCTGTGGCTTGCACTGATAACCTCAGCCTCTGGAACTTTGAGAAACAAGAGTTTATTGATCGGATGTAAATAGCACAAAGTGGGCTACAGTAGCTTAGATTTCAAGCGCTACCTTGTTTGTATATTTCAAGAGTAAATCTTCATTACCGATGCCACTAGTTCAACAATTCTGCAGTTTGAAGGCATTCACTTTGGCGTGCTTACGGAGCTAAATATAATTGTGTCAAGCTGTCACCTGCCTATGCTGTCACAGGCCTCGTTCAGTTCATGGAAATCACACTCTCCCCTGCTCGAGGTGCCGAGGATCTGGGCATGTAAGTTGATATTAATAGTAGAGCCGGGTTGGTGCTGCAGGGTGTCCACACCTTCCTGTTTTCTCTTTCTTTGTTTTGGCCCGGCGCTGACAGATTTACCTCTGGAGGAACTCCAGAATCTGAAAGGGAAAAATGGCCCCCATTGTTCAAATGGGGCTCTAGTGGAAAGAAAACAGGGGCCTTTTTGAAGAAAATAACAGGAGGGTAATAATGGATTGTAATATCAATAGTATAAACAAGTTTGTCATTGAGACCTGTGTTTGTTATTTCTAAAGGACATTTAGAGGATAGGGGTGTTTTTCCAGAGGAGTGTGGATGAAAGTGTAAAGTCTCAGAAGTTTTCCTTGCTCGGAGGAGATCCTCGTTTCGGAGTCTCTGAAGTGGCTTGCCGCTGAGCTCCGGCTTTTGATAGGAATCAGCTGTAAGAGGGATGGATATTACTGTGCGTTTTCCTGCTGCACCCTGTCAGATAACTTTAACAGTTGTCTCTCCTCACAATTTTCCTGTCGAACTCCACTGGGAAATTAAGTCGGGAGAAGTAACTGCTGAAGTTATCCAACTCTATCTTAAAGCAAGTGCTTCGTGTTTTTAAAGTCTTGGCGAGGATTACCACAGAACTCACATTGAGACATTACATCGAGATTCAAAGAGGTTGTAGCTTCAGCTGGGGAAGATAAATACAGACTTCAGAGCTGCAGTGCATTTGACAACTCATTGAAAGATTTCATCTAAAGCTTTCTCTGAATGAGAAATAATTTGTCGGCTTACTAAAAATAACCAGTTAGATAATCTTAATCTTTCTAACTGTCCATCCAATAAAGATAAAAATATCCTGCCTCTGTCTGTTCTGGAGCTAAAAAACCCAATATTTCATCACTCGGCACAATGAGTGGAAGCACTGTTTTTTTCCTAAACACGGTCCAAATCTTTTTGGAGTTGTTTCCATCTGATGATTGATAAAATCCCAGTGGCGTCAGTGTGGTTTCTGTATTTTCACCACATACTGAAAATGCGGCCGATTGGGTGCAAAAGATTGTCGAACAGTATTAGGATTTATGGTTACATAATGCAGATCAAACAGATCTCAATCAAAAGACGATTCCAATCTAATCCCGTCTCTTTTTAATCTTTGGATCCTTAAACTTCAAGTCATATTATTTAAGTGTTATTTTAAAAACCTCAGCAGCTGTCAAATATATTTTTTTAAATCATAATTAGTGGATGAATGTTGAAATCATCTCAGACAAGTCAGAACAGTCCTCTACATTTGTATTTATAGTAGAAAATCTCCAAGTTTGTGACCTGGATCTGCATAAACATAACGATAAATATGCCACATTCATAGATTCAGTCAGTCAAGTTCGATTAGCACATCACGAATAAGAAGGATTTCTGTTTCTGGTTGGTTGGTCTATGGACAAACCTTGCACCAAATCCCTGAAATACACCAAGTGTGAAGTGAATTGTGATTTTTATACGAGCTGTTAGTTATTTGAACTTCACACTACGTGCAAACATTTGTGGCTAAAAACTGCGAGTCAAAGCATCAAACGTCAGTGACTCGGATTTAAAATTCAAAGAACCAAGATGCCCGCTGTCTAACCCGTAAATATAATTCGTAGCTGTTGTTTTTTAAATGAAAGTAAAAGTCAGTGATGGTCGAATGCTTTGACCTGCAGTTTGCAGTGCAGCTACTGTCGGGTCACTCTGCTTTAATAAATCAAAATGCCTTAAATGTCTCATCAGCAGCATAAAACAGTTGTGGAAACTCTTTTAGTATCTCTCAGCATTGATGTTTCTCTTCCCTGAGGATCGCCCAACAGCTGGGTGGGAAATACAACCTTGCCCTGATGTGTCAAAAACATGTCGAGTATGGATTTTCAGGATTTACCCGTTGCTTAAATGTTTCATTGAGAGAATTTAGGCCTTCATTAAACTAATCCCCACTGTATTGGGAGCGAACTGACACACGTAGACACGTATTGCTGTTAGATATCTCACCTAAATGTCAGAACCTGCACTGTGAAGCATCGGAACAAGAGTCTTCCCATCAGCGCTGAGCCCGAGGCTTCACCAGCACTTCATCACATCCTTAGAAAGTAGAGTCTTAGAGTCTTAGTGGAGCAGACCCGAAGGCTTAATGTCAGCAAATTAATTATGGATTCACCCAATTAGTTCACAAACTACACTGTGTTCGAGGGAAAATGATCATTCCCCCAAATGACTTGTCTCTTCAGTCTTTGCCCCAGTGTGCGCTGCTGTGTGAGTGTGTGTGTGTGTGTGCTCGCCTGCATGTGTGAAGCGACACACAGCAGGCAGGTAGCCTGACCTTTTTAATTATTCAATCTCTCAAACTCATCCACTGACGCTCTCGTAGCCGGCTCTCTCTCTCTCTCTCCGTCTCCGTCTCCAGTTTGGCTTTTTAACAATCTCCCTCCTGTCCAAACATATTTCCGTCTGTCTTAAACAAAAGGAAACAGCTTCTGTGCTCTCTCCTTAAGACGCTTCCAAATCACACTGATCTGCGTCAACACATGAAGTGATACTGTAACTGTAATGACTCTTTTGACTGTGCGAGATTGCCTCAGATCAGTAGCCGCCCCCTCCCAACCCCGAGTGTCTAATAAAGTAAGTAATCACCGCTTTCTAATGAGAGTCTGTCAGGGGCGGTGCTCCTATCTGTTTACCAAACCAAATTATTTTCTTATTTCAGCAAAGTCAATTAATCACATCGGAGACAATTCTGTTAGTGTTTGTCTCTCAATAGGAAGATGGATTGCAACAATGGCCGTGTCATCATTAAATTTCATCACATTACAAGAAGATGTTGTCCCAAATTAATTCAATTTGACTCGTGTTTTTTCATTCATAACAGACTGGACTACGACCATAATCAGTATTTTTATTGTTGATGTATCAATACATTACTTTTCTGATTAATTGTTTAGTAATAGAATTTCAAAATAAAATAAAAAATGCCCGTCGTAAGTCCACAGAGCCCAAAGTGGCATATTGACATCGCTTGTTTTGTCTGAATAATATTTCAAAAATGATATTCAAGGTTTTTCTATATAAAACCAAGAGAAAAAGACTTGATTGACCCTCTGAACCCCCGAGCAGTTTAATGGCTTTTTTTCTAAAAAAAAAAAAAGTTCTCGTTTTTCACTGCAAAATATTCCTAAATAGAAAAAAATGTATTAAAGAATCTAATCTGTACAACATTCCTACAAGGGCCCACAAGTGTTTCCACAATTGTGGGAAAAATGAGGATTTCTCATGCAATACATATTCATCAACTTAAAGTTTTACAACCGCTGCTTCCAAACTCTCTTGTCCTCTCCTCTCTGCTCTGTGTAAACGGCTGGCAGTTCAGTCAAAGATTTGCTGAACTTTTGTCAGTTGAGTGTCGATCTCAGCCAAGTCTTTCACGGCTTCTTAGTTGTGCTGGGAAATGTAGAATTAATTTATTTTTTTATTTTTCTATCAGGATAATAGTGCAAAGGGTTTATTTCTGGCAAAATTTCTATGAAATATAACTATTTTAAGCTTTGATTTGGTTACTTTTGCTGACAGAAGCATTCGTCACTCATGATTTGTTTCAGGAATGTCAAAATTATGAAAATTCAACAGTAATACCTGTTTTTTTAGTTTGTTGCTATGACAAATGGTGTAATTTTGGCTGATTTTGTACTTATTTGTTTTTTTAAAGAAGACATGCCTCTAATGTTTTTAATTGGCCAATCAATAGACATTTGATCAATTAATGAACTAACCTTTTTAAAGGACTTCCTTCCTGTTCTGTGCGTATCAACAGAATATAGTGCCATCCATGTGTAGCAAGTAATTTTCCCAAAATGTTGAACTTTGCCTTTAATTATTAATAGATAAGCAATTAGTTGATGGTTCATTTTCCGTTTTCCTTCACTCGTTGCAGCTGCAAAGTGAAACCACGTGTGCTTTCTGTGCATTCGTCCGTCTATTGTGCTGTATTGAACTCCTGCATTGCCTGCCCGACCCTCCCCCACCCCTGCAGACAGTGCTCGGACAGTGATCTCTGTGTGCTGCTGACATTGAGCAGAGTTTGTGGACTGTGATTGTGCTCACAGCGGAGCCGTCCTTGGAAGACAGAGCCGGCCGTCACAGATATGGATTCCTACATTTAATGGCTCGGCCTCTCGCGCACAAATGTTTCTCTTTCAATGAGCTGTGGCCCCGCAGGCAGGGAGTTTTATCGATCATCTGACTTTTAATGCCTCTTAAATATTAAGATTCATGTATATGACCTTTGTGTTTGGATTGGGAGTGCAAAATCCCTGCCTAAATACCCTTTCAGGCACTGCTGGCTGCACGGACGGCTTTGTTTCAGCTTTTCTTTTAAATCATGGAGGAATGGGGCCCGATTTATTCTTTTTTTTTTTCTTGAATAAAAGTGTGGAGGTCATGCCTGGCTGTATTTTATAAAGTCACGGAGTGAGTTTTTTCTTTTAAGTTTTGGGAGCACTCTGCTTGAAGCTGGGTGAGGGAGTGTGTGCCACAGGAAAGGAGGGGGAGAGCAGAATTGGGGAAGGTTTGGCCTCTGTGTGCGTCTTGTTAGCCCCTGTGAGCGCTCTTTTTCTCCACTTCCCTCCCTCTCTGTCACTCTCACTCTTTATGTCACACACACACACACACACACACACCAGCAGACAGCCCTGGAAGAGGCCCAGTGATTGATGACTCTGTGTGAGAGACCTCAGAGGCAGCAGCACTACAGAGAGATGGACAGATGAAAAGGAAGGAGGAGGGACAGAGAGGAGAGCTGAAATGAATCAAGTAACAGGGTGAGGTCTTCCAGCAGTCCGTTAACATACTGGAGCCGCAGTGCCGCCTTGTTGGACAGACACCCTGGATGTGACCCGTGCTGCGTCGCTTCCTCGTGTCAGAATTTCTCAATTATAGAAAAAAACACAGAAATGTCTCATAAAAAGGCAGTTAAAAGTGTTCTGGGGTGGAGAATTGTTAGCATTCTTAGCAAAACTTCTTATCCTTGAGCTCTAACAATTTCTCATAAAACATTCGCAAAGGCAATTTTTTATTTTAAATATTGAAAATTGTGTAACACGGCAACCAACAAAGCTCTCATGAGTGATTAATGTGGCAATTATTATCTTTGTTGGGTCTTTAAAGTGTTAGAAAACTGTGAAAAATGCTTTACAATTTCCCAAATGTCATCACACGTCTTGTTTTATCCAACAAACACACATTTTAATGAGCTGGAAGCACCGAGGGCTGTGTGTTCTGACACTATATTTTCACTAAGAAGAACTTGAAACACCGTGTCAAGTAGGCCCAACCTCATTTGTAGTTTTTTTTTTCCCAAAGCGGCTTCAGCTTTTTGTGGTACACAGAACCAAGACGGAGATGATAAATGTCTGGATATTCACTGAAAAGACAGAGGTGTTATCTAAGATTTGGTCTTTCCCTCCATGTGTGTGTGGATCTGTAAGGTCCCTTATGTTTAGATTTGTCCTGATAACGTCACTTTAAACAAACTCCCATCACAGATTCTGATCCACACCCTGATTCCTCACAGATAACGAAGAGATGGAGGGGTTTGGTTTTTCGTTGAACTCTGCACCTTCTTTCCCGTTTTTTTCCTCTGACTCCAAAAACTGATGAGGACTTGAAGTAATAACTTTGCCCTGATGCTTTCTGGCAGAAACAGAGCGTTTTCATGGTGTCAGCACTTCTTCCTGGCTCCGGTCCTGGACGAGCAAGATGCAGAGTTTTTAGTACAACATTTAATCCCTGTTGTGTTGCAATCATTTTGCTCCTAATTCACTAAGATGCTGATCCTCACTCTGCGCTTTATTTACTGCCAGTGAAGACAAATTAAACACATCGGTTTGTTTTCTCTCTAACAAAGATGCATTTGTACATATATTTTCCTTCATGTGTCAGTGAATTAAAGGCTTTTTCAGCCCTCTCAGATTTCTGTTAACTGATTTAATCTTTAAATACCACCAGTGTTTATAGTTGCCAGTCCAAATCCTTTTCAAAATAACTTCTCTTGCCAGAATTATATATATTTTTCCCTTTGCATTAGTGTGTTTGTGAGCTCAGAGGAGAAAAAGGATGTAATGAATCAACACTAGATGGTATAGAGGTGTAAGTGAGATGGTGTGTGCCTCTCTGAGTAGATTTTAACTACCCTCTATTGGCCTGAATGTGTCATTACACAACAATCTGTCAACCTTCAGGTGCAGCACATCAACTCGAGAGCTTCATTTTTGTCAGATGATGAATCTCACCTCGCAAGTTCCATCAGCGTTTTTTCACCTTTGCTTAGATCAACTTTTGTCACATGAATACGTATTTCTGTGCTCGCTTTGTTTTGAACGGCTTCGAGGGCAAAAAAAGAGAAAGGAGAGTGGATTGCTGTTTGCCATCTGAGTCGAGATACCTCAAATGTCAGCGCTATCAATAAGGAGTGTGACAAGTGACAAGTTAGATGGAGCTTCAGATGAGTGTTTGTCTGTGAGAGAAAACACACTTCAAACAAGAGAAAAGTGGAGCTTTTAGAGCATGGGAGCTTTGTCACTTTTTAGAGCAAATGGGGCACTTTGTCACCAACAGTATCTGAGTAAGTGTGTGTGTGAGAATGTGTGTGATTCACTGATTTTCTCTATATCTATCGCCTGCAGCTTCCCGGGCTCTTTGTGAGCAAGAGGCTGAGTGACTTTGTTGTCAAGGACTCTTTAATGCCTTCCCGTGTCAGAGTTTTTTTGCGCTTGTACATCAATAATGTGTGTATATGCGGCATGTGTGTGCCAGTGCTGTGTTTAACCAGGATTTTCTGTGTTTGTGCCTTTCCTTGCAGGTGTATGTGCCGAGGCGGTATGCCCCGGGGAGTAGTGCTGACAGTGCACTAGGAGTCTGAACCTTGTCACTTTTTTCGCGGCTGAGGAGGAGAGGTGCCGTGCCGAGCCGTGCCGTGCCGTCCCGTCCTGTGCCGTGCTGTGTTTGACGCCATGTCCCTGACTGACAAACACAAAGTGAAGAGGCAGAGGCTAGATCGGATCTGCGAAGGTAAAATCATGAGTATGTGTTTGTTCTTAACAATTTACCATCACTCATTCTTCGCTAAGAGTTTTTTCTGCTTTGTCACCACAAACACTGCAGTGGCTTTTTTATTATATACAAGTAGGCTGCATCACATCACATTTACAATCATATTTTTGGACTTCACAGTTAATTAAACTTGTGTGTAAATTGTCTAATAAACTTTGGGATTAGTATGATGAATAGAAGGAGGAACTGTTGGCATCTCCCATTGGTTTGTTGGCTATTGTTTTGAAGCCTTGAGTCTGGAGCATTGGCTTGGTTTTTTGGCGCCAGAAGTGACCATATCTGGATGGGAAGGTGGAGCTGGGGAGGAGGACACTAAGGTGCATCAGTAATTAAAAATGAGCAGCCAATTCTGTAGCACAACAGAACACTGAATAGGAGTTTTTTTGTCAACCAAAATGTTAAAATGAAAGTTAATGAACTGAAAACACACTGAGAAAGGACTAAGGTTCAAAGACTAAAACACACGCTGTGCCATTGTAGTGAGCTGTCAATCACAGTTAGCACTGCTTTATGGTCTATTTCACTTTAAATTGGAACATAATTTACAAAATGAACATCATGTTACATTAAAAAAGACTTGAAGCTTTAGAGTGAAACTATAAAAGTATTTTGGAAAATGTTAACTGAGGTGATAAATCAAGTGAGAAGTAGGGTAATTTTCTGATAGACTTCTATACATTGGACTTCTTTTTGCAGCCAGTGGAGTCGCCCCCTGCTGGCCATTAGAAATAATGCAGGCTTAAGGCACTTCTGCATTGGCTGTTTGTACAGTCTGAGTTTCAGCAGTTTATTCTCTGTTTTAAATGTCCAAATGCATTAAATCTATTTTGTTCCCAGAGATGAGGAAATATTATGATAAATAAACATGGTTTTAGTCGTGAGCAGGACAATTTTGATAATGATTTTGAGCAGTAATCCAGTAAGCACTGTTCTGGGGGATTTGCATGTGAAAAGACGTAGAGTTATATTTGAATAGCTGAATAGGGAAAACATTTGTTGTTACATGACTATTTTTTAACAGCATTTATGACTGTGTCTTAATTTTTTTTTAATGTGAAGCAAGACCTGGACCTCATGTGGAAATGAACTCATTTAAATAATGTTGATGGTAATTCCAGATAATTAAATAATCACTTAAAAATCAAATTTAGCCCAGCTTGAACCTCGAGCACTAAATTTTTTTTAGCTGCAAATCAATAAACCCATGGTAGCTGCGCAAGCAATATTTAATTTTATTTTAAAAAAGAAAAATCCTCTCTTCACATGCTGTGTTTTTCCCTCACTTACACTGCGTCAGAGCTATACATCCCCTAGCCAAGCATCCTTATTGTTATTAGCACAACCCTAAGACCTATCGGTGATCAATACCCATTGATTGCTATAATTCTCTCCTGGCACACAGCACATGTCAGATACTACAGTTAACAGTGTATAAATGTTGACCTCAGCAGCAAACAGTCGTCTGGCGGATGTAAATGAGATTAGTGCTTTACTCCGGCCTCTCTGTGAGCCGCTGTTTGTTTGTGTAGGAGTGTCTGTTATGTGACTTATGGTTATGGAGAATCTCTAAACATCTGAACTCAAGTTAGATTACCGCGGGGGATTGAATGGTTTCTATCCTGTCACGGCTGTTTTGGAAGCAGCCAATTTTACACCATGAGCTGCAGTGATTATTAGGCTTTAGGTTGTGGATTAGAAAGCGGTGTTGTATTGAAGGGCCTGAACATAGAATAGGAGCCCCCTGCCGTGCGCATAGCTACAAAGTCGGCCCAGGCAACAAGGAATATGAGCCTTTGTGTGGGTGTATAAACTGTGTCTGAAGCCTTGTGGATGTGCATTTTTAAACCCACTTGTTTGACTTTGCCCAGCGTGTGTGTGTGTGTGCATATGTGTTTGTGTGTGTCTGTCAGACTGTGTCCTGAGGTAAAATCATCTCCTCTCTGCTGTCTGGGTCCCCGAGAGGCTTGTTAAGCTGCTGGGCCCTCCTGGAGCCAGCGCAGGGAGAGGCAGACATGACTGCAGTGCTGGAAAATGAAGCTAGACGCACCATTACCCTCAGTGCCAGCATATTTGTTTTGCAGCATGATGTAAGCACCTCAGTGTTGTGCACATGAAATGAAGGACATATGCTGCGCATCCTGTAAAAAGCCCATAGTTGGAATTTTTTTGACCCAAAGTAGTAGCTCGTAGTATTTAAAAGTGCATTAGGAGAATGAAGAAAAATAACTCTGATTTATTCTTAAAGGCCACCAGGGATGTAGCCAGGTTTTTAGAAATAGTCTAAAAATCCACCTGAATAAGAAAGACAAAATGAATCTGCTTTTCCCCCAAAAATTATATTTATTTAGTTCACTTTTCAATCCCATGTTACATGTTCGACCTTTCGGGACCCTTTTCTGTCACTAAGTAAAGTGACAACCCGACTTATTGCAACATTTTATGGGTATTTCATATTACATTCAAAGCATAACAATAACAGTACAGAAGTCAGCCATCATGAATTGAATTAGCAAAAACAACAATAACAACGATCTGTGCGATAACCAATAAAATAAAATATAATATAATATATATATTTAAATGCCTAAACCAAAAAAAAACAAAGTTCTAACCTATCAGAGCCAGAGTAGGTCAGGTCATGACCTCACCATCCTAGGAAAGAAATGGTGTATGATATAGCTACCATTAGCTGCTTAGCTTAGCTTAGCCATGCTAGCTCTGTCCAGAGATCAACCTTCCACCAGCTCTAAAGCATATGGCCACTTTTTTTTTTTTTTTGGGCCAGGACCAGTTGCCAGGCAACCAGCAGAGACTTCAGGAAGTTCTACTGGTCACGGCCAAAAAATAACTTATTACATAACCCCCTTGTAAAATGCTGATTTTTCACTTTTTTTCACCCTTGTACAGATTGAATAAACAAAATGTTTACTTAGTGTTAATAAGAGGAGAGCTTTAGAGGTGCTGGAAGTCTGATTCTGCTAGAGTCAGCCTGTGTCCCATGTTTCCAGTCTTTATGCTAAGCTAACTTGGCTAGCAGCTTTAATTGTACACGCACGTGAGTAGTAGTCTACAGCGGTGAAAAAAAGGATTTAGATCTCTTTCTTAAATAAAAATACTGTGAAATTACTCTACTACAAGTAAGAGTCCTGCATTCAAAACTTAAGTAAAAGTACAAAAGTATCAAAATGTACCTAAGTAACTAATGCTGGCAGCTAAATGTAGTAAAAAGTAAAATATTTGCCCCTAAAATATAATGAAGTATAAAGTTACATATGTGGAAATACTCAAATAAAGCACAAATACCTCAAAATTGTACTTAAGCACAGTACTTGAGTAAATGTACTTAGTTACTTTCCACCACTGGTAGTATCAAAAAACTTTTGGCAAGAAACGTTTCTTGTTTATGATTATAAATTGGTGAGTATTGTGCCCAGCAGAACACAGACTCCACTTGCAGCCAATAAAGGACAATATTGAATAATGGCCCATCCTGAAAAGGCGCATCATAAAAGCAGCCATATTTCATATCACAGGTGGACCGTTCATTGGTGGAAATCCTTCCTGATTAGAGTTGCAGTCCACATCCAGCTGTTGCATCCGTGTGAATCAGACAGCTGAGGTAGTTAGTCATTCCTGGGGGAACAACAGTTAGTCTGCACTGCTGGGCACGAGCTCAAAGCCCACAGGAGAAGCACAGAGAGACGGTAACAGGTGTTGCTGTGATGCATGCAGAGCTACTTCATGGTGAGCGTACCTGCCGACGTTCCTCCTCACACATAAACACATGCACACGCACACAAACACACACACACTCGCTCTCCAGATGGCCATCATACAGGATCAGTGAATCAGTCCTCTGGCGGCCATTGTGAGGGCGTAAAGAAAAAAAAACAGCTTGTGATTTGTGATTTGTTCATGAGCCAATGACCAGGCAAAGTTGTCCTACTGATTGCATGTAGCAGCGTGATAAGGCTGCCATGGCGATTGTCACGGCGCGAGCAGAAAACACACATGAAGCGAGGCTCTGCTTTTTGTTTCACATGCAGGTAAAATCCTCACAGGGCTTATTTGGCGACAGTCCGAACCAACTCATCTGAATCCAGGTTCACACTTCAACCAGGCCCGCAGTTGGCAAACAGTTACAGACCAGATGAAGCCGTGATTCGTGCCGTCTCTCCTCAATCTCTTTCTTTTTTTGAAATTTTCTTTTTATTGGGAAAAGCACAGTGTGGATTACATTACATATACATTTATAATACTTGACAGATTTCTTTGATCCTCTTGAGAGTCATTTAACCATTGTTTTTCCCTTTCCTCTGAGGCATGGGAAAAAACAGGAGCAGAAAGTCTGAGAGTCCTTGTCCATAGTGCTTTCCCAAAATTTTCCTTTATACATTGCTGATTTACTGCAACGTTAAAACAATAGAACAGGGGGAGCTTACTGTCTCTGAATGAAGTAAAAAGAAAAGTACAAGGTAGAGAATAGGTTCACACAATACACAAATAAAATCAGTTGAAGTCCGATCTTACCGGTTTTACGTACTCAGTCCATTTAGACCATATCATCAAAAACTTTTCGTGTTGTACTCTTAGGGAAAATGTTATCTTTTCCATGACATATATCCCATGTATAATTTCTATCCATTCCTCAATGGTGGGTGGGTCTACTTTTAACCATTTTCTCGTTATGGCTTTTTTACTCGCTGCCAATAATATGCCAAGCAATTTCCTGTCATTCATGCCACAATTCTCAGACAATAAATCACCCAGATACACAGTTTCACACTTGAAAGGAATATTTAAACTAAACACATTACTAATATGTTGATGAATTAGTTTCCAATAACCCCTAATAACCTGACAATCCCAGAATATGTGGAAGTGACCGGCTCTGTTCGACCCACAAAGTCTCCAACAAGCATCATCACCCCCAAAATGTCTTTTCTGAACAGGAGTAACAAAAAATCTCACAACATTTTTCCAGCAAAACTCACGCCATGTGTTCGACCCTGTTGAGATCCACGGTAACTGGCATATCTTTCCCCAACTCTCCACAGAAATCTGCAAATTACCTTCTTTTTCCCATTTCTTCTTTATATATTGTGTGTTCTCTTGTTTAGATTGTAGGATGCCGTTATACAGTCTAGAGATGATTTTATTACAAGAGTTGGACTTAAGAAGAGATAGAAATATGTGCATAAACTCAGATTCCTCCTTTTCAAAATATTTCTTCAGGTTTACGTTAAAGTAATGCCTTACCTGCAAGTATCTATAAAAATCGTCTTTTCCCAATCCATGTTTATTTTGAAGAGCTTCGAAGCTCAAGAATGCCCCCTTGTGGACAAATGAATAATAGGTGGTCAAACCTTTCGATGTCCACTGCTTAAATCTACCGTCACTTTTATTTGGGGCAAAATCTGAATCGTGGGCACACCACCTGAGAAGTTTAGATGACTCTCCTACTCTGCATAGTTTAACTATTTCCTGCCAGGATCTCAGAAGAACATCCTGTAAGGGATCGTCCAAAGCCAATAACTCACCCTGCAGTTTGTTATCTGCTAATAAAGCTAATATTGGTATGCCTTTTATCGTTGTGCCTTCTACCTCTTTCCATCCCGCATTATAAGTCGGTGAACATAAGCAAACTAATGGTCTCAGCTGGGCCGAATAGTAGTACTTCTGTAAGCAGGGGAGACCCATTCCACCTTCTTCTTTTCTTAATTGAAGGGTCTTGTATTTAATCCTGGCCTTTTTCCCTTGCCATACATATCTCGATATTAATCTGTCCCATTCTGAAAATTGTTTAGGAGATATTTTGACTGGTAAGCACTGAAAAAGGTAGAGCATTCGCGGGAGAATATTGATTCTGACAGAGTCAATCCTAGAACTTAAGCTCAAGAAAGGAATAACATTCCATCTTTGTATATCTGACTTAAGCCGAGAGTTTAAAGGGACATAATTAAAGTCAAATATTTTGGAAAAGTCCCTCGGCAGTGTGACTCCCAAATACTTGATGTACTCTGCTTCCCATTTCCATTTATATAAATTCCTTATCTCAACTGGAGGGTCATAATTAAGTGTTAATACCTGGGTTTTATTAATGTTAATTTTGTACCCAGAAAGTAGACCGTATTCCTTTAGCATTTCCATTAATAATGGTAGCGTCTGGGTTGGTTGTGTTAAAGTTACCAATAAATCATCCGCAAAAAGAGATAATTTTTGCTCCCCAGATAACATTGGTACCCCTACGATATCAGACCTCTGCCTAATCCACTGACTCAGGGGTTCTACGAACAAGGCGAAGAGGAGTGGCGATGCGCAGCAACCTTGTCTTGTTCCCCTTTCCAGAACGAATGAATTGGTTAAATCGCCGTTGATCTTGATTCTGGCGGTTGGTTTATCGTACAGTGCTGCAAACGTGTCAATTATACTTGTGTGTAGGCCAAATTTTGCTAACACTTTGTACAGAAAGGACCATCTCACTGAATCAAACGCTTTTTCTGCGTCTAAGCTTATTATAAGCGTCTGTAAATTCTTTTGCGTGGCTTGTCTCATAACGTGTAGTGTTTTCCTGATGTTGTCTTGAGTCTGCCTCTGCCTGATAAAACCTGTCTGGTCCTGGTGTATTAGGTCTGGTAGAATCGTTTCTAATCTTTTTGAAAGTACGGAGGTGAACAGTTTGTAGTCGATATTTAGGACACTAACGGGGCGATAATTCCCACATTCCAACTTATCCTTCCCCTCCTTGGGAATAATGGAAATGGTTGCCTCTCTCCATGAGGGGGGAATAGATTTCTTCTCCAGCACCCAGTTAAATGTTTTTAATAGTGTTGGGATTAATTGTTCTTGCATTGTTTTGTACCACTCAGGGCTGTAACCATCCGTACCTGGGGATTTCCCCCCTCTTAGCCTCCCAATCGCCAATTGTATTTCTTCTTTTGTTATTTTAGATATCAATTTGTCATTTTGCTCGCTCGTGATTTTTGGTGTATGTATGGACGATAAAAAAGCATCAATCTTATGATCGTCGCCAATTTGTGTCTGAGAGTAGAGACTCTTATAGTATTTTTCAAAGCATTGTTGGATCACCCCCGGACTAGTTTCTACTTGACTTGTTGTAGGATTTCTTATTTTGTGAATAGTTCTATCTGCTTGTTGTTTTCGTAACTTGTACGATAAAAGCTTCAATGATTTTCCCCCCGTCTCGTAGTATTTTTGCTTTGTAAAGAGAAGCTTTTTCTGTATTTCATGTGTGTTAATATCATCTATTTCTTTATTAAGTGTCGTTATTTTGGACTTGGTCTCACTTTTGAGGGTTCTTGAATGTTCTTTCTGAAGTTCTTTTAGTTCTTCCTCTAGGTCTTTGAGCTTTTGTTGTCTAATTTTCTTTTCATAGGAGGAGATTGCTATTATTTTGCCCCTAACCACCGCCTTCAATGCGTCCCAGAGTATTGTTGGTGTCACCTCTTCATTATCATTGTGATCTAAATAGGATTCAATTTCATTTTTCAGTTTATCTCTGATAACTTGGTTATTTAAAATGTTTGAATTCAACCTCCATAGAGTAGACCTAGTCTTATTATCGAGGTTAACCGACACATATACAGGACTATGGTCTGAAAGGGTGCTAGGGCCTATCCCACAATTGTTTAACCTATGAACTTCTTTTTTAAATGTAAAGAAATAGTCTATACGAGAGTAGACTCTATGAGCTGATGAGTAATGTGTATAATCTCGCCCAGTCGGGTTGGCTTCCCTCCACACGTCCACGATTCCCATCTCACTCATTAAGTTGTTAATTCTTTTACTAATATTTTTAGCCTCAGATTTTCCCCTTGAGGAGTCCATTAATGGGTTTAGACGAATATTAAAGTCCCCACCACATATTAATATTCCATGACTTTTGGTTATCATCAATTCAAATATATGTTTATAGAAGGACCAGTCGCTACCAGGAGGAACATACACGTTAAAGAGACTCACCAATGTACCTTCTATTTTACCTGTAATCATAACAAATCTACCTTCAGTGTCTTTATACTCAGATATATGCTCGTAATTTGCAGCCCCGGATATCAGAATCGCCACTCCTCTCCGCCTCCCCGATGCATGGGAGGAATAGTATACATGTTTAAAACCCATTTTATTCAATTTGGCATGTTCAAAGTTGTCTAGGTGAGTTTCCTGTAAGTACGCTATTTGGATTTTCTCTTTCTTAAGTTTTGACAATATTTTCCACCTCTTAATTGGATTGAGTACACCGTTGATATTTAGTGAAACCATTCTTATTGGA
>CAFUXE010000842.1:26713-39900 GCA_903364295.1 Serranus cabrilla | reverse complement strand
CTCTCAAGAGATTGCTTTTCATTTTGTGCAAAGGCTTTAGTACGCCAGTCAAGAGCTTCTCTCATTACATGCATGGTGTTTTATGTTCAAACATGCATATTGATGAAAAGTTGACACATTATTCCTTTTGCACCTACTGAATAAATTGGTTGTTCTTCCAATACAAACCAGTCTTCTCTTTATCGTCTTACATCAAAGTGTAAATTTACACATAGCTGCCGAGGCATCCGCATTTCCATATTGTCGATTTCTTATTTATTCTCAAAGCAGAGTTCTGAAAGCAAAGATGTGAGCTGCAGCGAAATAAGTAGCTCCTTAAAATATTTATGTAAAAGGTTCAGGTGGGAGGGCCCTGCCTGTGTACTCCTCTCCGCTGGGCGCTGTCTTGGTTGGCTAAAGCCATAAGTAGTGTTAATAATGGCATTAAACGGTTGAGTCGAGCTTAGTTGCAACAGTTCCCTTCCACCCAAAGTAGGGAGAGCGCCTTGCAGCACTCGCATTGGCCATGGAGTTGTCCATCAGTAGCATCCCACAGAGCAGCACAGGTGGGTAAACCTAACTTCGATGTCACGTGAGGCGGAATAGCCGACACGCTAGTTAGAGACGTGATTGGCCTGTAGCCTGCATTGTGTGCGTGCTCGGTAGATTAACTAAAGGTGGACGCTTGCATGTTGTCACCAAATGCCATCACGTGGTTTCCTTGTGGAGATAATCCACGGAACATCTTCAGCTGTACTTTTCTCGGCTGGAGAATTAGGAGGCGGTGGTGTGTTTGGGGGCAGGGCTTGTAGCTTACAGGAAGGAAGGACACTAGAAGTTGGCTTCAGCTCCTCATAGCCATATGGGATGTGTCAGTTGACGTGTTTACCTGTATAAGTCTGTGCTCTTGGTGTCACTGTTATATCCGCTCCTTCCTGGGAGGCGAGTCAAAAACATGGCAGATCCTTTTTTTTTTTACCCCCTTTTTGACAGGAAGCCATCACTGGTGTGGCTGACAGTTATGTAACCTTCCAGTGCATTGCTCCCATAGGAGCCTGAATGGGATTTTAATTTCCCTGCCTGTATTTGGAAGGACATCCACGAGGATGCATGCCTAATGTGCTCTCAGCTGTCCTTGGCTAAACTGCTTTGTTCAGGTGTCTGACATTGATTTCAGAGTGCACTCCTTGCCTTTTTTTTTTTTAGTTAGGAAAGAATCATACCCTGTGTGTCAGTGTGGCCTCACAGTGTTTCTGGACAGGCCTGAATTATGTGTGTGTGTTTCAGACACATGATAGTCCGTCTTCCTGTGCAGCCACTCTGCTGTTTGATTGTACGAGGCTCCTTTGATTTAGTGCTTATGTTGCTGCAAATGCATAACTTCAAAGTATGTGTGTCTTGTGATATATGGTCATGCGTGTGGGGACGCCCCCCCACTTTCCTGCCACTCATGTACACGGACCACAGATGTCCCTCTCTCAGCAGCAGGAAGTGTTTGTCTTCATCTGAGGCCGGCTGGATGTGACAGCAGGACATTGGGACAAGACCTTAAGTTTCCTCTATCTGTCTGTTTCTTCCTTTGACTCGCGCTATTATCTCTGCACATGTAATGTGCCGCCAAAAACATGAGGATAGTAATGATTGTCATAGTTTGGCTCTATTTTAACATATCGAATTTAAAATCAATATCGGGTGAGCAGTATAATCCTTTTCATACATGTTCCTCCAGTTTCAGATCATTAAAGCAGACAGGAGTTACTGGTCCAACTGACCATGTGACCAGAGTCCAGGCCTCAGATTCTATGGCTGCTAATTTAGTATTAATTATGATGAGTTTAAAGGGTATTTTAAAGGAACGGTTCTTCCCCAAAATCAAAAATACATATTTTACTTCCAACTTCCGTTTTGCTGTTTTTCAGACTTTATTGTTGGTTTAAGTTGCTGAGCGTTGGAGAATAGTGGCCATAGAGATTTCTGCTTTCTCTCAAACATAATGGAACTTTAATGGCGCGCTGGTTGTGATGCTCAAAGTGCCAAATAAATATGTTTAGAAATCTCAACAACAATGTCTCTTTCCAGAAATAAGATAAGATATTCCTTTATTGACCCCCATGGGGGAAAGTAGCACAAGTATATAGTAAAAACAGATAATAAAAATAGAATAGAATAATACAATTTAAAAAAAAAAAAGATAAGAACATTTAAATAAATAGTATAACATTTTAATTTAAATTAGAAATATAAGACATAAATAATGATAATAACAAATAAATAATTACCCAGTTACTCAAGAAAATCCACTGTGCAGAAGGAATCATTTGATACTGCTACAGAAGCTAACCTGAGCTAGCTAACGTTACAGCTCAGCTGAGGATGATGGCAGGTCCAGTTCAGTAGAATGGAAATAGTTCCTACATAAAACTGCTCACAAACATTTCCTGTGGATTATCTTGAGTAACCAGGTCATTATTCCTAAAAGGAGACATTGAGTTGTTCAGTGGCGCTTTGAGCCCCACAAGTCATCTAGTTCCATTAAATTCAGGAGGAGGCAGACATCTCTATAGCCAATCTAACCACTCGGCATCTCGCGCCATAACAATCTAGACTGATAAAAAAAAAAAAGCCTTACAGGTAAAAGGAAAATCTGCATTTTTGATTATGGGGTAAAGTGTCACTTAACTTGGCAAATTACCAGAAATCGGGTGTATAAAAAAGGGGCTACACTACTGACAGTGTCCAGTTCATAAACACTCTAATTGCTAAAAGTTGCTGCACAAAGTTTCTCATAGCCACCAATTTATTTCAGCTGCAATGTCCTGGAGTGTGTACCACAGTCCTAAGACTTCCTGGCTGCACTGCGTATTGATCCCTTCCTTAGTTGCTGCTGTTGAAGCGGTAATGGTTTAGGATCTAATGGCTTACGTTACCTGTCTAGGAATAGGCTGAGAATTAGAGTGAGGAAATCCTGCTGGCCATCTGTGTGTTTGTGTGTATGAGTGCTATGGATATGTGTTTCTGTGTGCGGATGCTACTATACAGGCGTCACGTGTCAGCGGGAGTCTGTGTCATCCTCACTAATCCCTCTGATATGAATGAGTGGAGACTGACGAGAGGTTTCGGCTCACATGGCATGGGTCAGGGGTTATTACAGGGAATGGAGCTGTAGAATAATCAGTCTTACTTACCCTGCTTTTTAATTTTGCACAACAGCACGTGTATGTATTGACCTACTGGATCCATGAAAACTATGTCTGTTTGAACATGGGTAAAGAGTGATGCATTTTTTAAATGAAGTGAGTAAGATAATGAGTTCAAAGTGCTGAGTTTTAGCTTTAATTCAAGTGTAGGAATTGTAACCATTACTTCTTTATTTTAGGGTACAGAAACGTATCAAACAAGTAGTGTTGGACCGGAACATTTGACTGTTTGATGGGTGGGTTTATGGTTTACAAATGTGGAATAAAATGTTTTTTGTTTCTATACTGTGGGCTTAAAATAATTCCGAAAAATGAATTCCTTTAACGGAATCAAAAGATACGTGTTGTTTCATTTCAGCTCAGTGTGAAAGTCTTTTTCTTTTGCTGTCATTTACAGTTCAGAGTTTCAGCGAGGGCCGGGCTTTGCACACACACACATGTTGCAGAGCAGAAAGAAAGGTGCAGTTATTTTGGGTTCAGTTGGAAAGTAGCATGTAAGCGTCTTGTTCTGCCAAACACACGACTTTTTCCTGCCATGTTTGCATGTTTAGGGTTGTTTTTGTGCACTATGCATAAAAAGGGCGATGTGTTGCACACTGTTCATGCCCTTAAATGAAAGTTGAAATTCAGCACTTTTAAGTCATCGCCTAAAGTTCAAACCCAAAACTGTGAGAAACATTTTCTCATTGCCCTGTACGCGCCTGCGTTGTTAAAGGCCTCTGTTCACCCCTCGTTTCTTAAACGCTTATCTGTCATGTGTCTCCAGTTTCCCGAGAACCTGGTAAATGTTACATGAACTATCTGCTGCTCCATCTCCACTCGGCCTCTGTATTGTTTGTGTCTCGGGGGAAATATGGCCAGGAAAATCTATTTTTCCACTGCAGTAGTTTTTCTCTGGCAAAAAAAAAAAAGAAAAAACAAGTGAAAGAAAAAAGTGTTGTGGAGCCCCGTCCCCATCTCGCCCCTCCCTCACTGTTTTCTCATGGTTGATCTTTCCAAACCATCGGTTGTGTTCACAGAGGGATTAATGGTTTCTGCGAAGCCAGCCAACCCGTGGAGGGGACGGAGCCTTCGAGCGAATGAGGAACAGCTGGTCTCCCTCTGCTTCTGACAGCTTGAGTGTGTGTTTGTGTGCGTGCGCGATAGTAGCAGCTGACCTCTGCACAGGGTCAGAAGTGCGTGGTCCGAAAGTCTGCATTAAGTCTTTAGGTTTGCTCCCGTCTACTGTACTGCTCGTAATTAATACTGTCAGTGGGTCTTTAAAAGCGTTATTCCCTGGAGTATTATGTGTGTATGAAGTTATTTGTGAGCCATGTAAGGGGCACATTTCCATGTTTCGGAAGATTCAGTTTTCACCTAAAAAACAGTTGATCATTACACATTTTAGAGTCCTAAAAAGTGCATTTTTGAACAGAGCATGATGTGTTTTTGTGTATGCATATGCACAGTTATTTGAAGATTAAATTAGATTTGAACTGGGCCAAAAAAGTGCACTGGAAAAAATAAACCTAACAGAAGCAGTCCCTTTTCTTCTTTAGAGAGAGAGAGAAAAATACTTAAGGTTGCAGAGCTCTGACTGGAGGCCAGCTGATTGCAATTTAGATTGAAAGTTACTTGTCCCCTGCATGCTCCTTAACAGGCCTAAAGGTCACTGCTGAGCGCTAATGGCGAGATGAGGAGCGTCGGGGTGTGTGTGCGGCGCGCGCTCATCATGACATGTTGTGATTGGTGAGAAAAATCTCGGGGCTATTTTTGGAGACCGCATTGTCATGTTTATTCTACTAGTCTCCCTGTCCCGTGGCTGTTTTGTTTACAGGATAGCGACGATGTGTGCTCACTGCTCGCGCTGTAAGAATGGCAGCACTTTGATATAATCTCCCCAATTATCTGTCGTCAATTCTGCCGTATATTATTCCTCTCTCCGCGGCAGCTGGGGAGGAGATTGGTTTTGTGCGTGTCGAACGGCAACAGCTGCATCCACTAAAACAGACAACTACCTCTGCACACCTCCCCAGTCCTTTTTTTGTCTCCCTCCCCCTCTTTCTCTCTCACTCAGTGGTGGGCAGGTCACCCTGAATTATTCATCAGTGTGAAATGAAAAAGCTCATGGATATTGAATATCCCCTCTGAAGTGGTGGCCAACCTTGTGTTTTTTTTTTCTTCTCTTCCTTTTTTTTTGTAGCTGAAAAGAGTAAAGAGCGGCAGATCTCATTGCCAGAGTATTTCAAAGGTTAACCGATTGCTTTACCTCGCGCACATATTTACTTTCTTCATGGTTTGTGGCTGGCGAGGAGGGGGTTGGAGGGAGACGGGGAAACGGGAGAGGATGAAGCGAAAGATGGAGAAAGAGAGGAGATGAAAAGAATAAAAAAGGTAGAGCAGTAATCTGTGTTCCTGTGGATATTTTTCTCGTTCCTGTGACTCCACAGTGGGCCGCCTCGTTGTGTAGCGGCAGCTGATTCGCTAACCTTTCTTGGCGCGTGTTGTTAGGCCTGTTCCTTCCTGGAACGAGTGCGCCTGTGGTCGGTTGTGGTCGTCCCGATCGACCGGTTGTCATTAGTTTCCCATGTGGCCCACTGTGTTCCTCCATTGTCCTCCTGCCTGGTCTTTTGTCCTGTGGTTTGATCTGCGGCCCGCGCTGCAAATCAATGCTACTGGTTGCCATTCATTCAGCTCGGCGGCCAGCAAACACAGCAGGGACCGTCAGAACATCTCCCATGTGAGAGTATCTAAAATAGGCAGCATGGATAAGGGGAAAAATCCTTCAAGCTTCAGAGTGTTGTTGTGTTTTTTTAAACATCTTTAGGACATTTAAGTCGCATTATAATATTTCTGTGTCCACCTTTTTGTGGCATTAGGGTCTTTATTTGTCTAACGAGCTGAATGCTGTTTCCCTGAAGACTTAAAAGAGCCTCTTTCATGCCAGAGAGCAGATGCTAAGATAATGAATAAATAAAATAAATAAAAACTACTCAAGGGATGAGCCCCTCCTCCTCTGTTTGGAATGTTGTACATGCTAATAGGACACGGAGTGTTTTATTCGTTCAATAATATCCGAGCAGCATTAACCCTGCGTCGCTCTCATTGGCCATTATGTTGCTACTACCCTGTACCCTTTCAGTCATTACAGTCCATTTTCCTCCATTCCCAATTTCTACTGCAGCATAGACAATTACTCAGGAATCCTTTTAAGAGTATTCCCAAGCTGTACAAAGACCAAATGTGCCTGCAGGAAGCAGCCAGGGCTTTAACTGGCTAACCTTTTCCAAACGTATTCTTAACAGAGTTGTAATGACTGACAATTGGAGAGGGAGGGGAAAGCTATTTTATTTTCCGAGGAATAAAACCAGTCAAATGATTTGTCTTCCAGGAAATGGATTGGAGGCTCTGCATTCATTTTTTTCTCGCTTATTTAAAAAACATCCTGTTACTTGCAGGTAATTGTGCTTTAGCTTAAGTGAAATGCATGCAGAGTGGGAGTGTAGCTCCGAGGTGTCAGGTGTTCCAGGTGTCCTATTGTGTGGTCAAACTCCTGTTACAGTGGGTTTGGTGATATGGTGCGTGGTGGGGCCGGGGTCCGCTCTGCCAGAGGAAGTGTGAAATATCATCTGCCATGGTGGAACGAGGTGGGTGGAAGTTTCTTTCCAGAGGGTGCAGGCGAAGGGGGGTCATGATGATGAAAATGGCTGTAACTCTTCAGCAAAGTGAGCTTTAAAAGGCTGTAAGTGGACACCTCATAGTATCTGATGGCTGACTCCTGGTTGACAAGACCCCGCGACCCCGGTGTATTTATCGTAATGGAGCACAGCTGGGCCGCGGCTTCGATGGGTTAATAGCCATGTGACAGCTTTGTGGGATGGGGAGCGGGAGGTATTGTGTGTACGTGTGCGCATGCATTTTATTTACTCGTGCACTCTGCTGAATGGCACGCAGGGGCCACACTTGGGAGGGTGGGACTCTCTGCTGCGTCTCCACTCTCTCTGCCAGGCCAGATGGCTCCTGTCACTGAGAGAGGAGGAGGAGTGATGGAAGGAAAAGGGGAAGGAGGGAGCTCCGAGTCGCCCTTAACAGCGCCAGAGTGGCCCGTCCCCAGAGCCACCACATCTGGAGACCACCTGCAGCTGGCTCGCCCTGCTTCCTCCGTCCTCGTCCCTTTCCCTCGCTGCGCACGCTCACTCTCTCTCGCTCTGTTTTTCCAGATGGGGGTGGTGGCGGTGGCGTGTTGGGTCAGGCTGTGATTTGTGCCCATATTTCAGCAACTTTAGTGTGTCTCTGCTACGGGCAGCGAGAGGGGAGGAGCGGGAGGGAGGGATGGGAGGAGGAGGAGGAGGAGGTGGTGGCGGCGTGAAAGCATAGCAAAATATCATTTTATTTTATGACTGCAGCAGCCTCTGAGAGTTGTGGGTTTTGTATTTGTGATATTTCTTTTTTTATTCCTCCCCAAGTAAAAAGGCAGAGTGAGAATGTTCGTTTTTCTTCCCCTCGCTGTTGCTGCAACTGATCCAGAGGCCACAGGGGGGCCGTTCCTGCCTGGAAAATAAAGCCTGCTTGCCCTCCTTGGCTCCCCCCAAATAAAATGCACTCATTTGCATTCCCATGCTGTAATTTAGCCCTCCTCTCTCCCGCTTTCTCTTTCACTATCTCACTGTCCCTCATCCCTGCATCTTTTCAGCCCGGGTCCTTGCGGTTCCGCAGGGATTGGAACGTGGGAGGGAAAGAGAGGAGGGGAGGCAGGGAAAACAAAAGCAGAGTGGCAGTGTTGACTCAGGGTTGTTATCTGGACGGCTCATGAGCGGGTGGGGGCACTTGTATGCGTGTGTGTGTGTGTCTGCAGCATGCCTGGGGGGTTATTTACCCTGGCTGCTGCTGCCACGGCAGGTGCCTCTCAGCGGATAAACCTGGGCCTCCTCAATAAACATTCACCGCCGGGAAATTAAACTTGCATCACCAAAAAACTACACGGCTACTGCTTATTCCTCACTCGCTCTCCCCTTGTCACATCAAGAAGGTCCAGCCCATTGAAGATCAGCCATCTTACTCCCAAATCCCCAACAGCATGTCACTGAGCATGAAGGACAAAGAATCTCAGAGGACTTTGGGATGTTTTATCAGTTCGTATCTGTGTCGTACACTGACTTCATGTTAAAAGGAGCAGCTCTCCTGATATTTAGCTTGGATGCACGGCTTGTTTCCGCAGAGGTTCTTAAACTAAGTTGTCGAGTGAACAAATACAGTGTGACCTTTGGCTCGGATGGTTTTGCATTATTCATTCACTGTACATGAGGTGTGGGTAAAGATTTGCTCTGGTCTTAAACAGTGGAGGAGTTGCTGCAATTTTCCCCTTGATTTGGTTTCTTTTCACACTGAAATATCAAATTAAAATGCACCACTAAAAGACAACTTCAGTCCTATTAATATCCTGCCCAAAAATAAACAAGGCGACATACTTCAGACCGTGATTCTTTCTTTGACTTGCTGTAAGCGATTTCACTCGTCCACGACCCAGGATGCAAAGTTTATCCAGCAACAAGAGTATGGCTTGTAGTTGGCTCAGATCATATTTACACAAACAAATCACAAAACTTTGTTCTGACCGGACAAAGACTTCTTCCTTTAAAGGGTCTTGGTGAGGTTGTGCAGAGTACAATTGCTGTGTTCAGTAGAGCGTGATAGATAATGTGGTATTTGCCTATTTAAGGCCTATAACCGTCCAATATGTGTGTTAATGTAAACTTTTTTTCACACAATATATAATACAGCAAACGTTGATTTAGAAATGGTGTTAGCTACCCATTTTTTTCAGCAATTGCCTGAAACTGAACAGTAATGATGATTACTTTGCTATTTATTTTATTTGTTTGTTTCTCTGTTGTAGTTTATATAAATGGCTCTCTGGGTACATTTTCAGGGTGGCGTAAAATCGGTTAACAGTCCACATAAAAATATAAATATTGGCCGCCATATCGGTTATAGCTGCATCTGGGTTCTAGTGTTGTAGTGAGGTTGATTCAACTGGATTAAAAACATGGTTTTTAAAACATTAGTTTTTAAAATTGATTTAACCTTGGTCTGACCAGTAACACTGCTCACTAAGATACTGAATCTCATTTCCAAACAAAACAACAAGTATCAGACTTAAAACATTCCAACAAAAACTACAATCTCAAACTGAAAATCACATCAAACATGAATTCTTTCTATTGTGGTGCTCATCACTCCACAGTGAACAATATTCATAGGAAATGTTTGCAGAAATTACAGTAGTTTCAGCTGAAAGCAATTGAGAATATTTGTTTTGTAATTTGGGTAAACCAACAGAACATTAGCATAGAAGACGGCAAATACTCCACCACAAGTCGAAACAGTGCTAATAAACCAAAACATGGAGTTCACCATAAAACATTCAAAGGAAGCGAACTCTAGAAGGTGGACGGGGGAATTCTCTACGGCACATCTGGGCCCGAGTCCAGCATGTGAAATGGACCCCTGAACCTCTGGTCATCATGTGGTCAGACGGAGCCGCATCTCCAAGCGGCAGGTTGGCTCCCACTAACGTTCGCTTTCTTAAAATCCCTTTAAGTGCTTTAGGGGGATTTAACAGGCCTCTACATTCAGCGTCCTCTCCGCAGCCAAGTTCCAGCGCTTACAGGAAAAGGGCGCTTACAGTATAATTAGGCTGGTCAAAGAAGAGGGCTCCCTCTCAACGGTAAATCCACACGGACTGTAAGGAGGCTCGGGCCATTTGTCGGGTCTTCCAGAGCGTGACCGCTGCTCTTGATGTCTCACTGTGCTAAAGGTCAGGGCTTTAAGAAGCAGCAGGAGGGAGACGGCAGCGCAGACTCTGAACTCTGAATATGGAAAGTGAATTATTGTGTTTTTAAAAGACTCTAAGAATAAATAGCACAGTGGTTCTTCTGCTGATAATCTTGGACGTGTTGTAGTGCTTGGTTGATCATTTCCATTTTTAAAAATGTTCTACCCCGAGGAAAGGAACCCAGATTTTTTTAATAGGAGCAGATTGGATTAAATTACCCAGATTTTAGGTCCTCATGCAGAGTGACTGAAGAGGCAGCATGCGAAACACGTAGTTCACTCCTTTTTGTTTTAATGTATTCTGTTAATAACATAATGTACATTCTTTGTATCCCGTTCCTGGATCCTGCACTGGAACTTTAATTTTTGGTGCACTGTGGTTTACTTTGAACCGGCTGGCACCCAGGGGAGAAGCACTGCTGTGCACAGGGTGTGTCCCTTCTCAGAAAAATTGCATTTAATAGAAAATTAAGAAAAAAAAGGGAAGCGAAAATACAAATTAGGAGCAAACTATAAATCCCCAAAAAGCTGCATTGCAAATGGAACTTTTAAAATCAAAGATTTTCACCAACTAAAATCTTTTTTTCAACATTTTTTATATTAAAATAATTAAATAATGATACATGCACAGATTTTTGGATGGGAAAAAATATAGATAATGATAATTAAGTGTGGATTCGGTTGATTTCAGCTCCTAAATGTGTAGTAGTGACTGGGCGTGTGCTCCAAGGTGTGGCTTCGCTTTATGGCAACAGAGGCTGTGGGGCGAACAGATGTAGCCTTCAGTACTGGTTTAGACCCAAGTCTGGCTGCTCTACATCTGAAAGAGGAAGTGTGTGTTTGTGTGGGGGGGACCTGCTGTGCCAATCTGTTCTCATTAGTGTTTACTCGCCCCCTCCAAACATGTAACGACATGCACGTCAACTGCTGGAGTCAGGAGCTTATAGCTGTTTGTTTGCAGCGGGCCTGTGGCTGCATGAAACCGTCCTCTCTGTCCAGATACCTTTTCCACTGAGAGCTGGATCCATCCGGGCGCATCAGACTCTGATCGGCACCTGCTGGAGAGATCACAAGTGCATCTTTAGGGAGCAAATCCCTCCAAGAACGTGTGATCACAACAATTAATTTCAATTATAATAAAGTATTTCTTTGCTGTATTTGCAATACTTTGCAGAAAAGAAATGGTCAAACTCTCAAAGTTCTGCAGTTTCCTGCACAAAGATCCAGAACAGAGCCACATTTAAAAGCCAAAGACGAATAAAAGTCGACAGACTGGCTCTTTTTATTGACCATTTAAAAAACTGAACCATCTTTTATTGAATACACAAAGCTCATTTGTTTAATGGAGCACTGAGGTAACTGACTATAGACAGTTTTCTTGTTAAAAAAAATAAAAAAAATGACAAAGTGTGTTCAGTCAAAAAGGTCCCTCAAAATCATCAGTATAAGGTTTGTGTGGGGGTGGATGGGCGGACTTTTTCAGGAGAACGGGGTTCATTTCCTGTGTGAAAACAAAAGTAAACGATTTTTAACGTAAATTTCGTTTTTTGTGTAACTTCTGTGGCTCACGTTTTGTATATCTCGTTTTAAGTTGTTTTTTTTTACGTAACTTACCTTAGTCACGTCACCTTGGTAACTACTTCATTTCCGGCATTTACGTACATTTATTTACCGTCTTTTATAACGCCTAACCAGGAAGTTTAACCGCGAACGGTTCGTGTATGTATAATGACGTGTGTGCTATTTTCAGAACGCTCCACTGTACCATGAGCCGCTTTTGTCGTTGTGGGTGGTGTTGACAAACGGTCTATTCTGTCGTTTAGGTTGGAGATCTTGTTGGTTCATCAGATTCTTAAGCTTGTTTTAACTCTCACTAGAACTGAATGAACTGATGAATTTGCTCACCATAAAGCAAAGATTTAATAACACTACAAATGTTACAATCTGTTGAAATGCAGCCAAGTAATGAACCTCAGTGATACCTGTGAACCAGCTGTGGTCAGATATAATCTTTAACTGCTCACGTTGGAGCTCGATACGACCTCCTCCTGACCTGTGGAGTTGGCATTAATCGGCGTCCATTCACAAAACCTGTGGTGTACTTTGATACGCCCTCCCTTCTTCATCATAAAACATCCCCAACCTCGCAGAGTGATCTGTCTTTTGAGAAGCTGTGATCTGCCACGTTCTATATTAACATATTGCTGTCAGTCAGCCCCCCCCTCCTGCACATCCTCTAATGTTATTGAAGAGAGAAAGATCAGAGGGGCAGCCATATCCCCACACTCCATCAAGAGTGTGTATCCCTCAGTGTGTGTGTGTGTGTCTGGCCGGCTGGCAGGAAGTGGGGGCTGCTGCCTTTGATGGTCACACTCCCTCAGATGTGTCATTGCTACAGACGGCGGCTCGGCTGACGTGCCGTGTCTCTGCTCGTTGGGCTCTCGCCGCTGAGAAACAACAGCCCTGATAGTCACCTAAACACACACACACAGAAAAACACACTTAAAGTGCATATACACACACAGTTACTCTGCACACACAGAAAAAAGAAAAGTGGCTTCACACCGAGATGGACACATCCACCCACCCCCTGGGCCAAAACTGCTCGGGCTGTTCCACCTTTCCACTTTACTGGCAGTGATAATCGGTTGTGGCGTGTGACCGTGCCGGGCTCTTTGTCTATTGGTCGCGCCTGTCATGCAGCCGGTGAGGTGTGTGCATGTGTGTGTATTTCCGTGCACGTGCGCCGCCGTGCTCTGGCCGCGCTGCAGAATTGCAGGGAGGCTCCAGTTACATTGTTATTCTAAACAGGGTGTTTTCAGCCGCTCGTCCTCGCAGTCATTCAGCAGAGCGATCTGTCAGTTCGCTCCCCTCCCTCCTCTCCCCTCCAGGGACCAAACTGTGAACTTAACACACTCGGCTCTGATGACTTCCCTGATGGTGCAAAAGACAGCCAACTCTACAGCTGTAATGTTATTGCTGGAGTGGCTTGAATGTTGCATTGTTCCTCTGGTTTTAAGTGTGTGTGCATGTGTGTTTTGGTGTGTGTATTACATATTCAGAGCGAGGGAGGGGAGTGTGAGTGTGTGTGTCACCATTCCAATCTCTTCCCGGTAACCCGCAAAATGCCGAGGTGGAGTGAGGTTGTGTTTTTCTGTGTGTGTGTGTGTGTGTGTGTGTTTGGGGTGGGTTGTTGAG
>CAFUXE010000842.1:0-25644 GCA_903364295.1 Serranus cabrilla | reverse complement strand
GTGTGGATAAGGCAGGGGAGAAGGAGTGTGTGTGGGTGGGTGTGTTGTGTGGTCGTAAAGGTAGTTGTCTAACGTGTAGTCATTTCCAGGTCCGCCTGTCCTGCGCCGCTGCACTCGGCTCCGTGTTTTTCGCTTCCTCTGCGGTCTTGGGCTCTGTAGCTCGGGGCAACGCTGGAGAATAAAAGAGCGGGAAAAAGAGGGAGGGAGGGGAGGTCCGGCGTGGTTGTGCCATGGATGCTGTTGACACCCGCTTTTGTCCCGTGGTGGAGTGTGGGCCCGGCCCGCCCATGCACACAGAGGGTACCATTTAAAACAGGCGTGCGCTCATTTTCTTGGCAGGGGATGGATTGGTGTGGCGGGCAGCCGGGTGGTGACAGGGGTGGGGCACTGGCAGTGCAGGACAAGTGGCCTTTGTGTGCTACTTTTGGGGAAGTGAAGGGAGGGAAGGGCAGGGAGGAGGCTGCCAACAAAGGGTGCTTATACCCGCACCCCCCTCACCCACTTACTCCCCCCTCTCTTCGACCACTACAACTCTGCAGTGACCTCGCGCTGTCACCGGCAGATGAAGGGTTTGTGTGTGTTTATGGCAGGTTTTGTGTGTGTGTTTGTGTGTGTAAGAGGGAGGAAAGTAGTAAATGACTAATTCAGCCTCAGTAAAGCAGAAGTACAGGCTCTGGCAGGGCGCCATATGAGAAGGGAGGAAACTCCAGCAAGGAAAACAAAGTGTTGTTTGACCCAATGCCACATCTGTGCATTATGCCAAACTTCTCCGTTACTCCACAGTCAGGCTGCTGGCAGCGCGCCAGGGTTGTGTGTGGGTTCCTATTCATTTGTTGCCACATCCATGCAAGTGCATTCCTGTTGTGTCCATGTTTTCATGCAGATCTCACTTTGCAACTTGTGCCTCGACATTATTGCACGTGTGACTGCACACATTTAATGCGAGTATGGTTGAGATTAAATAGCATTTTGTCAACTTGAACATAGCATAGAGTTTTCTGACATAAAGTTGGTCTGTCTTTATTACTTTTGCACATATTTCTTGAGCTTCTTGCTCCAAATACTGAAAGTCACATTCATAGTTATTAAGTGGATTCGCTTATATAGTTTAACTGGCAAGTTAAAACAACTGAGAGCCGCAGGATGTAATCAGCCACCACTCTGTTGGTCTGGTTGAACTGCAAAACCACTACATTTACTCACAAATGTAGAGTGAGGTCAGGAGGGTTTTTTCCTACTTTGACAAATTATCTCTGGCCGAGCACAGATGCCAAATTGCACCGAGCACATTAGCCAGACAGCAGCCAAGTTTGAGTTTGGCCTTTGGGCAAGTTACTTGGAGAATTATCATTAATTAGCTACAGCCGATACAATCAACTGCCAGCGACATTTGCCATTTGACAAGGCAACAATCAGCATCCAGGGATGATTTATGATGCTAATAAAAAGACTTGACTGTTACTTATGTTAAAAAATGCAGCTGTTTTGCCAACCTGGCACCAGATATCAGAACAAACCCTACACACAATGCACAGGCCGCATATCCATATTATAACCCCACTCGCCCCTCTATGGGCATGCACACACACACACACACACACCTCCTGTGTGAGCGGCTGCCTGTGTTAACCATGGGATGTGGGTCATGTCTCGGCACAGTGCTGCTCAGGGTGGCACAGTAAATGGCTGTTGGCGGTCAGGAGCAGCAGCAGCCGCCCAGCCTTGTTGTCAAGAAGAGGCCACCTGCAAACAGCAGCTTGTGGTTGCTAGGTAACCGATGGCAGCAGATGATGATAGTATGGTGGAGGGCTCGTTCGGTCTCCCATTACCACTAAAGTGACTTCTCCTCTCTGCGTTTTCTTTGCTGACAACTGCGCGTCCCCGCTGCCTCCTGCTCCCTCTTCCCCTCACGGAGGCAACATAACACCAGCAGCAGAGGCCAGCGGTAGGAAGAAACTCGTAGCTCTCCCTTCCCCACATAATGGAAACTCTGGCCTCATCTCCCGTTGCGCCGCTCTGCTGCGTCCTGCTGCCAGACTCTGACTAAGTGTTGCTGGCTCAGGAACCGCAGCCTCCAGCCCGGGCCGGGTTCGGGTTCCACAAGTATTTGTCTACAGGAATGATTAGAATTAAAATAGTGATGACTGAGAGAGATTGAGCAAACAAAAAAAAGTGCAACCCATAAATGCCAGTAAGTGGTTTTAAGCCTTTTCACTGGAGACCTACATTTCCAAAATAATTTTCATTGTGACCCAGTTCTCTCTTTTTTTTTTAACGACTGTTGTGTGAACTAATTGAGAAAAATGTTCCGTTTTTAGACTGAGCTCACCACCTTTTATTACAGGGACTTGAAAAGATTTTAGTAAAATTATATCCCGCAGTAATAGATACCAATTTTTTAAAAAGCTATTTCAAGGCCCATTTTTTTCATCTTGAAACCCACATGATAAATCTTTCTGAGCTTTTCGAAAGTAGAGAAGATCATGTTGTATTTTATTCAATTACAGGAACATGGCTCTCTTCTTATTATTAATTAAATGTTTTTAGGATGGATCGATTGAGCCATTGAGGGGGCAGAGGTGATTTTCTCTTGCCATTAGTGAGAAAAATGAGCAATGTACAGAAAGATTAAATAAGCACTTGGGTACTTGTGACAGGGATTTTTCGAAGGGTTGATTTTTCCATTTTTATCATCCATGCAATTAATTGGTTTTATATATTATTCCCTAATGAAGAACATTAGTCGCAGCCTCAGATCTGACAGAGTATATCAGCAGGGGGTGTGTACAGTATGTGTGTGAATGTGTGTTACATGCATTTATTGCTTTGGCAGGTAAGCCCACAACAGCAGCTGCCTCTCTCAGTGAAAATGTACTCGTCCCAAATCATCACACACACACACACACACACATTCGCAGCCTGGCAACAGTTTAGCAACAAGCAGAGGAAGCGAGAACACAGGAAAGGAAATGAGGGGGATTAATTAATGGAGGAGTGAAATTAAGAGCACTCTGCCTCCTGTGGTTCTGACGTGACCCCCAACACTCCACAGCCCCCTGCCCTCAGCGGGCACATTTGTTGACAATCGATACACTGTAGGGGGTTTTATGTCCCCCCTCTTATTTTGCATGGAGCAAAATTGTTTAATAGTTTGTTTGCACCGCTGCATTTGCAAGATGACACCTAAGTGGGGACTGAGTTTCTTTAAGCTTTTCACCAAAAGGTAATCTAATTAATTACAAGCTGTGTGCTTAATTAATCTGGATGAAATTCATGTATCAATAAAAGGAGAAGCTTTTTAAAATATCCAAATGGATTTTTATGAGTAAATTGCTGATAAGATGTTATAAGCTTTAATTGTGAAAATGTTTTCTCTTACATATATTCAGAATAGGTTTTTCATTGTTCCTCTAGCACCAAAATCCACCTGCAGTCCATTGCAAGGAATTTGGGGATTTAATTGGTTAATCTTTCACAGGTGGACTAACTGAGACTTCATCTGAACTATATATTATATTTGAATAGTGGACGTAACCACTGTGATGTCACCCACTCGCTTGTTTACTCCGGTTTTAAAGCCTCAGCAATTATGCTATTACCATCTCTGTTTTTTTGCAAGCTCTAAACAGACCGGGAGCCAGTTTAATGCTACTAATTCTAGCGAAAAAGCAGTATGGACTAATTTCCAAATAGGAGGAGGCACGTATTCGTACATGCAAAATAAGTGTCTAAACAGCATTCTGTATTAGGTATTATGATGCTGCACAGATGTCCAAGCCTACAAATCATATTCTACAGCAGGAGTTGGCACACGCTGGTTTAACCAATAGCATGCTAGCAATAACTGCAAGAGAGTTTTTTGAAAATGTTGAAGCTCCCTCTGATCTGCAGGCCAAATGAACTCGGGGATAAGGATTGCAGCATGCTGGATGGTTGGTAGAGTTAGTGTCAAGTTTTCATAACCTTTAAGCACCTTTAAAAGTACCAGATGGAGTTATTATGCGGCACTTTACTGGTTAAAACTTAGCTTTACATCCTTAAAATCAAGATGCCTTTTGGCCCCCTGTGAAGTTTTGGTGACCCCAGGTTGGGAACCAGGAGCCTCTATGAATGGAATAAACAGGCTAAATAAAACAACAGATCCATTGGAGATGTAAGTTCTGATGTAGTTTCATAATTAATGTTGTAATGACAAACCGATTAATAAGAAAATGTAAAAATTGCTATCATTACCAAAAAGCTTGCTAACCTGTTCTACAGGCTTATGAGAGTATCTTTCCAAAAATTCACACCATACTCATTTTAATAATGAAAATGGGAATGATGATGCCAAAATTATAATTATCTCCAATATGGTGAGACATTGCAATTGCAATATCAGTCAAAATAATAGCAATAATAGCTTTTTTCCAAATCATGCAGCCCTGGTTTATAATACCATGATGGTTTAACGACCACCCGTAACACGTTAAAAGGCATGAAATGATATTGTAGATAATTATAAACCTGCCGCCAAGAATAACCACAGAGTGAGAAGGTGCTGACAAGGTAACATGAATGCATCGCTTATCACAATTGCGGTATTGTGCGGCTGACAAACCCGGCAGTTCTGGTTAAGACTGGTTTGATGTTCATGCTGTCGGTTTACCACAGGGGGAGTGTTGCCTGTCACCTCCCTGCTTCTCTTGCCCGGATACATCATCTCCTCTCCATCAAAATCAGCAGAGTGAGAATCAATCCGTCACACACACACACACACACACAAACACATGAATACACACTCCGGCTCCTAGAAAGGCCGACAGACAGACAGACAGACAGAGAGGGAAGAAATGATAGAAAAGGAGGAGAAGGAATGACAGGTGAGGCGAAAGCACGACAGAGAAAGGAGGGGCGGTGATTACAGCTGAGGTGCTGAAGAAATTTGCGCGATAAAGGAGAGGAGAAGCGGATACATGGAGAGCGAGCACAGATACAGAGCTAGACATCGGCAGACAGGAGGAGCTGTCAGAAGATGCTATCGTACGGGGAGAGATCTGGGAGAATAGCTGCAGACGATACGGTGAAATGTAGCAGTGGAAGAGACGGTGAGAGGGAGATTGAAAGAGTAAGAGACTGAAAGGTCAGAGAGACAGAGAGAAACCCAGTGGATGATTCATGGAGTTCAGCCTGTCTAACTTCTGCCTGAGGGTTCGCAGAGCCTGCCAGCCGCTGCTCTCCCCTACTGCCTCACCCACGGCTGTCTGTAATCTGTGTAAACCAGCAACTGCTGACTTACATGAAGCAGGCAGGAGGTTACAGGAGGTTACAGGTGTTCTGGGTGTTTCGAAAACCTGCAATGCTTTAATCAATATATTTTTTTATTTTTTATTTAGAGGTTGCTATGAGTGCTGGAATCAATCGACTCTGCAGCCCGAGTTCGTAGCCTCTTTTATCTTATTGTTTTTAGCTTTTACTGCACATTTATGATTGGGTGTGAGCAAACAAACTGTGATTAACCAGCCTTGCGTCATTTGCCCAGCAATAAATAGGAGTCATTTTAATACACATGTTTTTATGTGCATTTTAATGCATCACATTCGAAACAGCAGACTTCATAAAACTTTCTAAGCTGCGAGTTCTGACGTTGCAAACATTTAAATCACATGACTGAGCAGCGGTGTGCAATTTTTGCGTCTTATACTACTTTTTCCTCATTTTCAACAGCGTAAAACATGGTTATTAGTAGGTGAAGTGAAAGAACCAAGTCCTTTCCTTTCTCCTTTCAACTGATTGCCAAAGGGCCATGACATCATCTTGAATACAACACTCACCAAATCTTTTTATCAGCAACCAAATAAAAAGGGAACGTCTGCACTTTGTCAGTTGTACAGCACAGTAAGTAGTACACAGTTCAGGGAATTTTAGCTGTTTCCTAAAGTCAAGAAAGGATCCTTAAATGGCTGTTTTTAAAGGATACTACGTCATCGAAACAATGTTAAGGATCCTCAGAATTCTAACGTTGACAGAGTCTTTCTTTCCAGGATGCATTTATGTATCCTCTGCTCGCCCTCTGCACCCATAATTCTTTGTGCAAAATCTTCATCTTCTTTGGGTTTGTTGGCAGTTGGCAAACCAGCAAATAGGTGCATCACTGCCACTTACTGGACTGGAGTGTGGAGCAGTAGATTAGCCTTTGAGCCTTTGTAACACTCTCCATGGCGACTGATGCTACTTATTTTAAAAGATACATAGATTTTTTTAAAATTATAAAATATTTCCTCAATTTCAACTAAAAGGTTGGAAAACAATGATGCCAAAACCACATCCATGTTATGCACTGGTTTTGAAATTGTAGCGCTGAATTGAACGTAGGACCCAAACCTGCACACACAAAAGTTTGATACCAATGATTGGAAGAAGTCTTGCCTTGCCTCTGTAGGACCTGATTCAGAAGGACCTGTCCTGTCAAGGAAGCATCCTGGACTTTAGGAAACAGCAAATGTGAGGCATAGTTTTGCAGGCTTTAATTTGTAAAAATCTGGGTCAAGTGATTGAAAATTTAGCTATTTAAAAATCCTGGGTTTGTGCCTGGATGTCCTGTGATTCTCTCTGACTAACCCGTGATCTGCAGTGTTTAAACTCCAGCTCGCTTGGAATGTCAACTGAGGTGGTAACAAAAAAGTACCAGGTAGCGTTCGCAATTTTTCCTCATGAAAAAACAAAAAAACAGCAAGTTGTGTTGAGTAAAGCTGCGCTGTAGCATGCAGTGGAAATGCAGAAATAAACTGTGGTGCTGGAGCTTTTCATCATCGATTAGTTGGTGTAAAGGTGAGGAGAAGTGGAGGAGGCTCATTAGAGACAATTAATGGATTAATTGTTTAGTCTATAATATGTCAGAAAGTAGTGGAAAAGCCTTTTGCTTTAAATCAGAGCTAAGGTGATGTCTTTAAAATGCTTATATGTTGGATCAATAGTCCAAAAGGGTTTTTTTTGTACTTTCTTTGACAATTCATAGTTATTAGAATTCTCATGTTATTTTCCATTGATAGATGAATTAGCGAAGCCCTTCAGCTCTTGTGTGCATGTTTGTATGGCCTCAGATGTGGCAGTGAATGTGCGTGCGTGCTCTCACACCCCGGCCTCAGTTTGCTGTAATGGACTTGGTCTTCGCCGCCCAGCTGCCCCCATTAATATTCAACAAGCTGTCAGTTGCAGATGTGGCACAGACAGCCGAGTCGCCACGCCTCACCTTTCCCGCCGTCATGTCACCTGTCTCGAACAGCGAGTGTGATAAGTAGGCATGGAGGCAGGGATGGTGGGTGGTGGTTGGTGGGTGAGGAGGGGCTGCTGTCTGTCTGTCTGTCTGTCTGTCTGTCTGTCAGGAGAGAAAACATCTCCTCTGCCCTTTGCATCCTCTGTGAGGGGGTTTGCACCTCCAACCTCGACTCTCGGTTGCAGTTGCCAAAAATAAAGTGCATTAAAAATGGCCCCCAAAGCTTGTTAAGTGGTCACCATGACAATAGGCGACAGGGATGAGGAGACGACACCTCCGCCTGCCCTGCGACGCTGCACTGCTGGACTCCTCTCTTTCTGTGCATCCCGTCTGCTTTCATCCTCCTCTTCTTCTTTGAGATCTCTACTGGGAGCTCTCTGGGCTAACAGGCAGTGTTTAGTCTATTTTTATGCGTGCATGTTTTACATTTTAATTTTCTCTGTCTCACTGTTTTTCCTCCCTCCCACCTGTTTGTTTTCCCGCTGTGCAATGGCCACACACAACTTTCTCAAATCTCCTAATCTCACCTTTATCTGCCCTAATCAGCCTCTTCTGCTACAGTAATCCCACAGAGCGTGTCCCTAATGAGCCCTCCTCCACTTCTCCTCTGCTTTCCCTCCCTCCACCCCTCTCCTTATCTCAACCCCCGGAGCCTGACGTCACCGTAATCTTCTGGATAACTTTAAGTGCAAACAGATGCACACACCTGCGAGTGAGGTCACACTTAAGCACTGAGATGCTGATCTAAGCAGCGAAACATGAGATAAGGAAGTGATGTCATTAAAAGGGGATCTTGCTGGTTTAGGTCTCTTCTGGGATGACCTGTTTTGTCAACTTGGACATGTCCATATCTGCTGACTGAGAGAGAAGATCGTGACCTGTGCAGTGTTAGGGCGCTGGTACTCAGCGGGGAACAGTTGCTTTCCTTCTCAGGTTCATCCATCCACTGGCTGGATCCTGAGCAGCTCAGAAGCAGCATGAATATTGATGCCCCTCTCTTGTTAACATTGTATGAAGCAGGGCTCGTAATTGTCTGTCTCCTCAGCGCGACACGTCTTCTTCAGTGGGGACGTGTGAGAAGGTCGGCCCACTGGGGAGCCCGGCTCTTCTCTGCTCTCTTCACTTTAAGTGAGAAAATCGGCGAGAGGGGAAGAGAAAGTCGAGCGCAGACAAAACCAGAACTGTGACACGCACTGTGTCGAGTGCGCCGGAGTGCAGATGTGAGTTGGCTGCCGGTTTGTTTCAGGCTTGTATCGTTTTCTCTAACGCTCTCCATTTCAATGATACATGGCTCTTTTGAGGCAGGGCGGCAGCGAAGCTCATTTCTTAAGGTGTAGCTTGCATTTTTTCCCTTTTTTTTTTTCTTCCACAGCTGCTGGTTCCACTCACAGCGAGGCACATGCAGGATCCTCTCCCTTGAACTGAGAAATGAGAACAAACTGTGGGTGTGTTAGTGCGCACTTGTCATACGTGCACACAGGGGGATATATTCCTCTTGGTATGATGGAGTGCACAAGTGTGTGAACTTACATTTGGGTTTCTGTGTGTGATGCAAGTGTTTGGGAGTCATGAGACCGAGAGGATTCCTGTAAGTGAGGCTGTGGTCTAATCCAGTCTTGAGTAGGCGCATTGATTTATTGAGCAACGCTTGGTAGTTCGGAGAAGCCCAGCTTCCTGCTGTATCCTAATCAGCACATGTGCACACACAGGAGCTTATTATCATCTGAGGCTCTTATTTTCCAAAGAAACAATGAGGATGTGTCGACTCCAGCTGGCAGGAGAGAGTCACTTGCTGATATTTAGTCAAATACTTTGACTGGGCACAGTGGGTGAATTCTCACTAGAACTTGTGTGTGCTTGTCTGTTAGCATCTTCAATTAGCGTCACTGTATCACCAGTCTTTTGGCGGACGTTCTATCAAAATTTCATATTAACTACTACTATAAATGATCATGTTATGTTTCAAATTAATTAAGTGGTTTGAAACTAGAGTCCTACTTCTTATCTTTCAAACCATGTATCGTTTTAACTTTGTATGTTAGCTTTGGGTTTACCAGAGTCAGCTAAAGGATGCTAATGCTGGCGAATTAGCCGTGTGCTAGCTTTGTCGGACATTTCCATCTCCTCGCTGTAAAACAATGGGAACAGCTGTTTCTTCTTTTGTGTCGTTTTGATATTTCTGGTTAAGCCAATTGAATATCAGCTTTGTCAAGACATCCAGGACCATCAAAATAAAGTACAGTTCAGTGAAAATGCAGAAAACTTTTAAGGCTCAAAGATCGTCGCCTGAGTGTTGTTACTGCTTTCTCTCATCATTTACTTTCATGCTATAATCAGACATGTAAATCACCGGAAAGTTCGACATTGCGGATGTGTCCGGGTAGGCCGACTGGTGAAATAGTTACCGTATGTATTCGTTTAAATTTAAAAATATCAATAATAATTTTCCATCAACCTGTAGTACTCTTCATTAATCTAGTTTTGGTGTGAGCTGCAGAGTTTGAGATATCGGCCATAAAGATGTCTGCCTTCTCTTCACTACAATGGAACCACATGGCGCTCAGCTTGTGGTGCTCAAACCACCAAAAATAGATTTGAAAAACTGAACTGCAATGTCTAAAGATAATCCACAGACCTTGTTGTGAGCAGTTTCATGTAGAAGGTTTGTGGATTATCTTGAGTAACCGGGTCATGCTTTCTGCAAAGAGATATTATTGTTGAGTTTTTAAATATTATTTGGCACCTTGAACACCGGCAGCAAAGTGCCACCAAGTTCTATTATGAACTGTCCCTTTAACTATATCATGGTGAATAGAAAACAGAATATATTTTATCATTTAAACCAGGAGCCTGTTCCATGGATCAAGTTTACCAAATAAACCAGACTTTCTTTTTCAGTTGATTTGCTTCTTTAATGCAAATTCAAACATATTCAAGTTATTGTAGATTTTTCAGTCTTATTTGCGTTATGTCATGCATATTTTTTGGTATAGCCAACCCTGAAACTTCGTAGTACCTTTTTGCATAAACAAGTCTTTCCGAGTCCATTTCTTCATATTCTTTTATTTAAAATAATCTTCCTTCTCTTTTCCGTCTGTCTCCAGGTATTCGGCCCCAAATCATGAACGGGCCGATGCATCCGCGCCCCCTGGTGGCGCTGCTCGACGGGCGCGACTGCACCGTGGAAATGCCCATCCTGAAAGACTTGGCGACCGTCGCCTTCTGTGACGCTCAGTCCACACAGGAGATACATGAGAAGGTAAAACACACTCACTGCACTGCACTTCAGATGGAGGCTGTCACTCACTCATGTCTGCCTCTTTCTTCTCTTATCACAACACTGATGTGTGAAGTGTGTTATATTGGCCCCATACACACTTGCCAGTTAAAATATAGTGGCTTCATTATGATTTAATGTCACTTTGTGGTACAGAGCGCGATGCCTATATCAGTGCCATTGTTCTAATAGAGAGTCTTGTATGGCGGGGATGCAGTGTAATTACATTGGCTTGTAGAAGCTCTTTATTGCTTTTTATGCAGCGCCGTGGCTGCAAAACAATATATGGCCACGGAGATGGGTATCACCAAACTGCTATCTCTCCATCTGCAGACGGAGTGAGAGCCGCTACATCTTTCCTCTCGCTGTTTTTATGAAAATGGGACATATTAAAAACGAAGCATTTGCATAGAGATCAATTCAATCAAAGACCTTGGGCGGTGAGGAGAAGGGGGGAGCGGGTGGCTTTTTGTTTGTTTTAACACTGCCTTATCAGGAAAAACATGATTGTAATGTTCACCTCGCCAGCATATTCAGCAGTTCACAGTAATAACTTGCAGTCTAGATACCCAGAGGGGTGGTGTAGATTGAAAATGTCCAATCTCTTCTTTCTGCGGCATGGATGCGGAGATGCAGTGCTGATAATTCAGGGAGTTTCAGTATGATGTTTTCAGGCCAGACACCAGCTGCCACACACTCCTCCATCCTCACCAGAAAATACAGAAACTCCTGGGAAAGGCTTGCCACGGCTGGAATATGAAAGTGGCCCGAGGTTATGTCAGGTCCTCTACCCAGTAATCCCTTATTTCTCGGGTGATGAAACACACGGCCGAATGCCGATCACGATCGAGTTACAATACCACTTCAGTGAGACCAAATCCTGCACGCAGCACCTGCGCTCCAACGTCCAACATTCTCACAGTTGTCGTGTCTCACGGTCACATGTGGCTTGTAAAGCTGGATGGCAGCCCATATGGCACAGAGTCAACACTGGCCTATCACACTGCCTTACTGTTCATCCAATTACGATGTTAAGATTAAGGCTGCATCTAATGACAGATTACGTAAGCAAATAAGCTTTTGATATTTTATTTTGTCCTGCTACACTTATATTTATGTCTGACCTTGACTTTACTGACCTGTATCTGTGTAACATTTGTCACAAGAGAGGTGTTTTCACATTCCTCCACTGATGAGGAAGATGTCAGTGCACTTCCCAGCAATCTGAGATTGAAACGTTCCCCTAGCGAGCTACATTTGGTACGTCACAACTTTGAAAGCTGCTCCTTCAGCGGTCATCTTATAGCGAGCGGCTTACATGGACACAAGGCTAAATCTCAGTGAGGGAGAAAAAGTAAATGTGCTATTTCCCCGACTTTTTAAAACCATGTCAAGCAAAATATTAATCATAGAGGAGTATTTTTACACACTTTAAAAAAGTGTCTGCAGGGGGACTTTAAATTGCTTGTTACAGTTGGGAACAGCTTGCCTGTCTAACTGTTCTTTTACGTCCGTATTCACTCGAGTTTTCAGCTGTTTTTTTTTGTTATTTATTAAGGCTTTGCTTTGCCATGTCAGCCTCATTGGCACAAAGAATATATTTTTAAAACTGTCATCTCCCTCTTACTCACATCTCTGCCTCACTGCTGAAGTAAATTTAAAACGTAGGCATCAAAAAAGGATGATAGCTTTCTCTTCTGCAGTGTTTGTCTGAATCTTTAATGCTGTCATTATGGGATTCTGACCCTTTAAAGATTTACTATGCAGGATTTCTAAAGAAAATAATATATTGACTGATACAAAAGTAATCCATCTCAATTATCACCTATGACCCCCAGTGTCTGTATCTGCAGAAACCCTGACCTATGCCTGTTCTTTTCACCTTTTTTCCCATTTTGCTCTCTTTGGGATATTTTTTGCACATCAACCTTTAGGCACTATAGAGAGCAAATAAAATGAGGTATTTTTGTAGTCCAACCCGGCAGTTAGCATCCCCTATGGGATTTTTGCATTGAATTTTGCAGAAAATAAGCTCAGTGGCAAACACACAATTCTGATGCTTCTACATTGTGTTAATGTTGTTTGTTAATGCAGCCAACAGAAGTAAAAAGCTAACATTATGCATTAGCTAACTACTCCACGGTCGCATGACTTGAACATCACTACCGTTAGCTTCTGACGCTCTCCGAAAAGCTAACAAGCCATTTTGACAAGCTAGCAAAACTGTAGCCAAATAAATTGTTTATTAACCTAATTTACAATCTACAAGAGAACTGAAAAACACGCTAAATTGTTGTATTTTTGTCGTAAAATAAAACGTGAACATCTCTTCAGCTTGTTTTAAACACGTACCTTATTTCAGGCATCTAACCACCAACCCATTCAGAGTCCTCATTGAGTTTGAGAGGAGAGACCTCAGGGTGCTAAAATGCTAACTGACTTCCTGGTTTAAGAACTCATTCCTGTAGCATCTTACTACTTTAAATATAAATAGCGAACACAGTGCTGTAAAAAAAACGTAAATACAGCGAGGCAGACGCCAAGTGGAGAAAGCTTTTTCCAAAACAATCTGGGGTTTGTTTTCACTCCTCTTGAGCCAGAAAGAAGGGGCCAAGTTTGAATGTTGTGTTTACAAACACGCAATAATTCCTGCATAATGTGCCTTTAAGAGCTGCCAAAAGCTAGAAAACAACATTTTAAACAGCACATATTATCTGCCAGGTGGAAAAAGTCTGTTCTCGGAGTTACAGCAGGCTCTCATCCTCACTACATCCACACTGGATGACCTCATGGTCATAAAATCCCTCCCTTGTAAGCCACGGAGTCAAATACACACACACACACACACACAAAATCACCAAATCACAACTCCTCTGCAACATTATACTCTGCCTCTCAGGCCAGAAGGGCAGGCCTCGCTGCTGTGTCAGAAAAGCCCATGCATCGTCAGAAATGATAGATGTTAAAGGCAGTGAGGCTCTGGTTACAGTGGAGAGGGGGGGTGTAGATTGGGTCAGAGTTTCCATTAAAATGAAGTACATTCTGAGTAGATTACCCTCAACAGAAGCTTCATTGCCGAACCTAAAAGACGAGGAACAGAGTGTGTGTGTGTGCATTTTGACTGGTCGTGCATGCTCATGAGTTTTAACCTTGAAGTAGTATCTGGAAGGCCTGTCCGGGACGCTGCTCTAATAAAAGCAGTATGGAAATTCAGAGCTAATCTGCTAATCACAGGAAAGCTAATGCAGTTTGGCTGCAGGCGCTGTTATTTTGGCGCTGACAGGGTCTGTGGCTGATACCGAGGGGGGAGAGTTTAGATCCACATCGGACTGAATCGCAGGCCGGGTCACCTTCTCCATGTCAAGTAGCAGAGAGCACAGTCACGCTCTCCTCCCAAGATGTCCTGAGGCAAACAGTTTGAGCTTCTCTGCACCAAGAAGGGCAGTCTTTGGTTGTGTTTTAGAAGGAGATTTAAAAAATATGTGAAAAGATTTTAATTCTGTTTGTCTGAAAGGGGAAAGGAGGAAACTAACAGCACCAACATGTGGTTATTTATTAAGTAGTGTAAGTACTTTTTTTTCTGGATTACTTGAATTAAGATGAATAAAATAGTCTATCTCTGTTTAAACAGATATGTTTATGTGATGTTTTTCGGTAAAAAATCTGGCGATACATTACATATCTTGATACAGGCGTTACGATTCAATATATCGCGATATATTGCGATACTTTAAGCAAGGTGATATATTGCGATTTATTTATTTTTTAAATCTAGTTTTTGGAAACCTGTCTCACTATAAAAAACAAACCAGCATGTTCATGAAATCTGAGTTAAAAGTCAACATTTTTTTATGCAATCAGATCCTTACACAAATGAACCACTGCGTGCATCTTTGCATGTAAACTATTACTTAAAGTCAATAGAGTATTTAAAAAAAATTGATGCAAAACACTGGATATAAAACATAATATTGCACACTCAAGTGTATAGATATTTTCTTAGACAAACAGATATACAGCATACTATTAAGAACTGCAGGGTTTTTTGTGGATAGGTGTTTTTTGATTACCATCATATTGCTCCAAAAAAGGTGTTATTGCTGAATGTAAATGGGTCAAAAGGTCATCTGAACGCAGTCATTTCTTCCACCTATCACATGCCGTCATATCTTGGGTTTATCCTGCGATCAGCAGCTGCTTTGACCTTTCTGTCCAGTCAATTGCTCCCATCCTCTGTCCGTAAACACCCTCGGGGTCTGAGTGTAATTGTGATGACCATGCGGAACCGCAGCCCCTCTGAGATAATATAACGACTTGTTCCACTTCAGTGCAGGTCTGTAAAGGGACAGTGTGTCAGTGCTGCTGGTGACCATGTGATCTCTGTGCTTCCCCTCGCTGTGAAATCTCCAACGTTTCCTTAAGTTTCCGGAGTCGTGGCAGACGTGATTTATATGGCTCCTCTGGAAGGAATGTGATCTTGTGATTGTCATGTGATGGACTAATAACCGTTTTGCATGCATGGGTCGCATGAAACCAAATAATGAACAAAAGGAAGGCAAATTGAAAAAAATGTGTTTCATTCATACTGTTTTTTTCTAAATGTGTGTGTCTGCAGGTGCTCAATGAAGCAGTGGGAGCCATGATGTACCACACCATCACCCTGACCAGAGAGGACCTGGAGAAGTTCAAAGCCCTACGCATCATCATCCGCATCGGCAGCGGCTACGACAACATCGACATCAAGGCTGCTGGAGAGCTGGGTACGAACTTCCTGCAGCTCAAACAAAACCATATCTAGTAATGCACGAGTCAAAATATAGAGTAAAAACGGTGTGTGCGTGTCACATAAGGATAAAATGTGTGCAGGCGTTTTATACTCATGTTGTATTGATTTCTTCATGGGGAGTTTTGTGCATCAGCTTCTGCTTATTAGCTTGTTTGATCATCTATTTGTTCATTAATTACATATGATACCTCTGGCGCCACTAATCAGATTTAGGTGAATCGCGAGGGGTTGATTCATCACGCCACCGCAATGTGGCATGTCGAAAATTGCAGTAATTGGCGAAAGTGTGCGCTGCATTTAGAGGTCAAAACAAGATCAGTCAGTCTGTGGAAAGGAGAAGCGCTTCAGACGGCATCTTTATGCTTTATGGTGTTTTTTTTACTGTATGGATTGTCAGAACGGTATCAAAGGCTGAATTAAAGAGTCAGATGAATGGCCGACGTCCCACTGTGAGCCAGAATGTTCAAAGAGACAGAAAGGGGAAGACGCACACAGAGAGAGGAGAGTTCAGTCTTCTCTCTGAACCACCACCCAGGCTCATATCAGCAGGCTGGTGGCTCAAACAGCCCTTACAGTTGACAAAGCTGCCATTTTCCTGCCAATACGAGATACTGTGTCTAACCGCCACCCACTCACCGAAGGCGCTCTGCCTCACAACGCAGGAGTCAAAAGCTATCGTGCCTGGAGAAGGCGGCGCTGATACGGCGGCTGTTCTCGGGGAGAAGAAAAGGGGCCATTGATTGAGCGGGCTCTGGCTATTTTTTGCCGTCCAGAGACGGCTGTGCTGTAACTCTGAGATACAGAGTGGGATGAGGACATTAGAGGAGAGCGAGGGCAGGCAGAAGTGCTTAAGTGGCGATAATGGAAATCTTTGTGTTGTTGGAGAATAGGCGAGGTAATGCCACAAGGTCAGAGGTTTAAATACTCTGAAGGTAACAAAATGATGAGCGTTCTCCTGGAGGAGAGCGGCGAAAACCTCTGCACACAAGTTTAAATGGAACACGGCTTGAAATAATAAACTGCAATTAAAAACAGTAATGGAATGTAGATTTACTCAAGTAGTGAAATAAGATACAGTTTTCAGGTACCTGAGTATTTTCACAGCTTTAAATTTCTACTCCGCTACATTTTGAATCAAATATACTCCACTACATTCAGCCGACAGCTTTAGTTACTATTCAGGTTAAATAAAAATCTATTTAAATTTTTATGTGCATAATATTTTAAATTAAACCTTCCTGGACATAAATGCTTCAATAATAATAGTCATTCAATCATATATCTGTAATATGTAAAACAATCTGAGTGGGTCCATCCTGCATAACAAGTGCTTTTACTTTTGATATTTTAAGGACATTTTGATAATTTTGTACTGTTACTTCAGTAGGTTTTGAATGCAGGACTTTAAGTTGTATTGGAGTAATTTCACAGTGTGGTATAAGTACTTTTACTCAAGTAAAGAATCTCCAGATCCAGATCCATTATTTGCACTACAGCCAGATAGTAACTCAAATGCAATTACCATCTTTTTGAATTAACTCGTATCTTCTTTCTAATGACAATATGTTTTCAACAAAGTCACCAGAAGTTCAACCAATCTCGCAGCCTGCAGCCCAGTGTCTTAACTCATCATACTTTAATCAAACAGAAACTGTAATTGAATGAAATTAATGATGAAATTTTTTTGTTTATTTTCGAACAGAGCTGGATACGTTTTGTGTGTGTGTGTGTTTCTTCAGGCATCGCTGTGTGTAACATTCCCTCGGCGGCTGTGGAGGAGACGGCCGACTCCACCCTGTGCCACATCCTGAACCTGTACCGGCGGAACACCTGGCTCTACCAGGCGCTGCGGGAGGGCACGCGGGTCCAGAGCGTGGAGCAGATCCGCGAGGTGGCGTCCGGCGCTGCACGCATCCGCGGCGAAACCCTCGGCCTGATCGGCTTCGGTTAGTAGCGTTAAATCTGTGGTTACTTTCTGCCGCTCCTCTTGTTTTCTTTCCCTGCCCTCCGTTCTGTTTTCATATCCCCTCTCTGCTCAGTGTGCCGTCTGTTTTCCTGCCCTGATAAGGTTATTTTTCTCCCTCTGCCCGTCCCACAGATTATCTCAAGGTTGTCTGTTTCGCCTCCCTCCGGGCTGGCTTCCTTTTCTCCGCCACACAGTTCTCTCATCCCACCGCTCTAATGCTCGCCATTATATCTCCATTATTCTCTCTTCTTCTGTTTCCCACTCTTCTTCTCTGTCGCCGCGGTCCCCCGACGCCTCGCCCTGCCATAATCAGGCCCCTCATGGTAGCCCGGATCCTGCCTGTGTGTGTTTACAGTGTGTTTTCCCTCTCTGCACCTGTTTTAATGCCGATTGTGTGTGTTTGCATCATTCCACCCTGTCTCAACATTAGTGGGCTGACAGATGCTTTGTCTTCTCAAAAGCCTTTCCAGAGTGCCACCTTATCTCTGTGTCCACATACACTCCCCGCTCACACAAACACACAGCCTCCTCCCCCCGTGCAGGTCCCAGACAGCCTCCTAGACTTACTGTGCCCAAACAGCAGCAGGTCCTGGCAGGGAGAGCGCCCTCCTCCCCGATCTCTCTCTCTCTCCCACCCAATCCTCCCACCTCCAGCCTCCTCTCTCCCGGTCTTTCTGGCTCAAGCCGTCTCCAAAACAATGTCCATTGTCAGCGGGAGGTTGGGGGGAGCGAAGGCCTCCTGGTGTTTGTTTGTAGGACTCTGCACATACAGCCAGCTGCACAACTCTGCAGGCTGCAAACACAGCGAATAAAGAGACCTCGCTCTCTGGGGCGGCAATAGACTTTGGAGTACTTCAAGTACCCGTCCCACCAACCTTTAAGGCCTTTTATAGAGGAGACACTACAGGTGAATAGGGTGATTTTTTTTTAACTTATAGATATCACTATGAAACTTCCCCAGTTTATTTACATTAAGACAATATTTCTTTGCATTACAAGTTTTCTGAAATGTTAAGATATGCAAATTAGGCATTAACTCATGAAATATGTGCTAATTCTCATATATTTCCAGGACAGAGATCTTAAAATTGGAATAAGAAAATTTCAGAATTATAATGTTATGTTTTGTTGATGTATTAGATTCATAGTTTTTTACAGAAGGAAATTGGTTTATCTTCTTTTTCAATTTACCAATCAGAAAATACTGTGAAAAGCCACAGAAAGTCCATTTTTTGCTTTACAGATAAAAATTTGAGAACTATAAACATAGAAACATTAATAAACAACAATAAATATAATTTTGCATGACCAAAAATATAACAATAAAACAATGAAATGTTAAAAATCGAGATCCAGATTTTAAAGCTAGTCCCTGTCCAACCATGTTTTGCCAGCTGCATTAAACTGAATGGGATGTTTTACAAGAGCAACCCTTTCTCCTTCATGGCCTTGACCATAAATCTGCCGCACGCCACCAGCTGGGACAGAGTTAATTTCACGAATCTTTGTGTTGTGTCGTCCTCGTCCTTTCACCGTCCGTAAATGAGCATCACAACCGCTGACAGTGGTGTGTCACCTTCTGCTTCCTCTCTTTTTGTAGCATTTATTGGCAGAGAGGTGCTTAAATAGAGATAAAGGAAACGGTGCGTTTGAGTCTCTGCATGAAAGGAAAAATCGACCAAAAAACACTCATAGTTTTCCAATAGTTTCACCAGAATTTGTGATTAAAGACATTTGCAGATACAGAAAACATGAACTGTAAACACTCGACTTTATTGTAAATCCTTGTGATGCCGAGTCTCCTCTAAATTCACCACTTTGCACCAATTTTCCAACAATCACACGGGCAGAAAATCGTTGTACGAGAAGCAGAGATGCCAATTCCGACATCCCCCCAGCAGTGTCAGTAAATCCGATTTTACTGCAGCCGCGAGACGACCTGCTCTGTTTCAAACCCTCTGAAAAACTCATTCCCATGCTGCCGCTGCTGTCCGTATCGCTCTTTCAATCTGCACTTATAACCAGCAGCCGAACGCAACAAGTTCATGCCTGCTCTCTGTGTTTTTAAGAGATATTCTGGGAAATACAGAGGGAATAAAATAACTGCAGCAGAAGCTCACAGGGCTGGTTGAGGGAAAAGTGGATAAACAAAAAAAAACAAAGGATTTAGCACTTCTGGGAACGCTGGCTGTTATAATAATCAAAAAGTTGATTGTAATCCATCATCATAAAGCAAAAGAATGGGTTAAGTGATTACTTAAGTGTCCTCTTCCTGCTGTCTGTTACTGGCTGAGATGGAGATGGAAAAAAAGGCCGATTCTCCTCGACTTTGGAGCCTGAGAGCAGGACATGCTGCTCCATCTCAAAGAGAGGACTCGGAGAGTGTGAAGGACCTTATCGATCCTGTTTCTAAGCAGCAACATCCAGCTCTCCATCACTGAGCAGGAGCAGGAGCAGGCCTCTCACAGCCTACACAGCTGACGGCTGAGAGACGGAGGAAGAGTTTCTGATTCACTGTCTCACAGCCTCCGCTGGAAAACAGTCACATTGTCCTCGTACTGCAAAATAATGTCTCCTTCATGACTCCAACACTCATCTCTCATCATCATTCTTCTTCTAATAACTACAAATCTCTTTTTATTTCTTCTAAACGTTTATATAATTTGTGTTAAAACAGAGCAATCATTCATTTGTAAACCAACAGAATATCAGAGAAGTTGCAGAAATTACTCTAAAAATAATTGTTTTGAGATTTCAGTTCACCATTCATTTTATAATACAATTCAAGAGTTTTTATGCCATCGTAATCCATCCGTTCCTCCCATTTCTTCAAACAACAGACAGATTTCAAACTTCAAGGTCACTGTGACCTCAGAAAAGCCACACTTCAATCATTTATACGCTGATTTTGACATTTTACACCGATGTCTAATAGCGTAAAATCATGAAGTTATGTCATTTTATATCCAAAAGCTCAACTTCATATTGTGCAAAAACACTTTTCTGGACATTTTTTGACACCGTAACTCAGGACAGAAGGTTAAACTTGTGGTCAGATGGATCCTCTGATGTGTGTGAAGCATCCATATTTTACAATATGTTGCTCTTTTTGCAACAACATCCATATCTGGATTTTATATTTTAAAAGAATCAACAATATCTGCATATTATTACCTCAAAATGTTTAGTTAATTGGTTTATATACCAGGGAGAGTGTCCATGATAAAGCAAACAGTTGCAGGTCGTAAAGGTTGAGAATCCCTAAATGTCAGTAACGTGTATTAAAGATGCCTCTCCGCTCCTGTCTGCCTGCACATGAATAAACAGAAGCCCCTCTGTGTGTGTCCTCAGGGCGTTCGGGCCAGGCGGTGGCTGTGAGGGCCAAAGTCTTCGGCTTCAACGTCATCTTCTACGACCCCTACCTGCAGGACGGCCTGGAGCGCTCGCTGGGCGTGCAGCGCGTCTACACGCTGCAGGACCTGCTGTACCAGAGCGACTGCGTGTCCCTGCACTGCAACCTGAACGAACACAACCACCACCTCATCAACGACTTCACCATCAAACAGGTACTATAGCAGGAAGGTGTGCGGGCGTATCGCATCCCGTGCGTCCCGTAGAGCAGCTGTGACCCGATCGGGCTTAATGCAGCGCTATCTAGCAGGTAGACACGCAGAGCGGCTGGGGTTTTATTCCTGTGGCAGCCTGGAGGCCGTCCTAAAGAGCATTATAGTCGGTAGAAAGAGAGGGGAGAGAGAAAAAAGGAGAGGAAACGGCAGCCTGCACATTCCCTGCTCTTTATCTTAAGCTCCACCAAAGCTGGACACAAATTCATTCCTTTGCTCTGTCAAATGCAATTAGCGCCAGCCCACGGCTACAGCAAATATATCGACTAGGCTGCGCAACAGGGGGCCGAGAGCACCGCGAGGGGAGAGTGCTGTTCTCTGAGTCAATAACTGCACTCCGAGGCGCTGCCTGGGGTGACACCTGCAGGGAGAGCGGGGAGCTACACGGGCTGCAGAAGCCTCTCCCTGCTGTCGATCTCTCCCCATGTTGCCACTCACTGTTCTCTCTTTGTCTTGCTGCCCTTCTATCTGCGATCTGTGAGTTACAGTACGCGAGGAGACAAGTGGGTGCAGGGTAATAGCCTAACCTAGTTAACTCTGTGTCTTTTCCGAAGCTTAAGATTCTCAGCTGCCTCTTAAGTGCTGCAGTGAAAGAACACTTTCCTCTCTTTCCTCGCTAAAATTTTGGCAGTCGCTCTCGGCTTCTAAAGTGGAAACGTGTGTGTGTTTGTGTGTTTCTGTGTGTGTCAAAACCACCAAGGCCTAATAAAAGACTGCCTGCCAGCGTAAAGGCTTTTCATGCCCCTGGATTTCAGCTTTTGTCAAGATTAAGGGATTACTTTCTTCTGAGCATATTCATTTGATTTTTTTTCTTCCTCCCTCTTACACTTTTTGTTGTGCCTTTTTTTTTTTTTACCCATGAGGGGTGGTGGCGCTGCCTCATCTCTCAGCTCAACCCTCATCCTTCATTTCATCTCTTGGTTTTGGATAAAGACTCTTCTCTATCCCACATCTGACAGTATTTTCCCAGGTGCTGTCTGTCTCCCAGATCTTTCAGGTGTCAGGCACAACAAAGGTGTCACAGATTTTTTTTTTTGCTCCTTCTTCTCAATTTCTGTCTTGTGTAATATGTTTTAAGACCCTCAAATGCAGACATCCAATCCAGATTGATGTTTAGCGTTAGATAAAACAGATTAACTCGACTGCCAGGCTGACAGACACACAAAAACACCCACATCTGGTCATTTGTCTGTAAATAACTGCTTGTATCTCTGTTTTTCTCTGCTGATTTCTTTGGATTTGTGCACCGCAGATGCGTCAGGGTGCATTCCTGGTCAACACCGCGCGGGGAGGCCTGGTGGACGAGAAGGCCCTGGCCCAGGCGTTGAAGGAGGGGAGGATACGTGGAGCCGCATTGGACGTCCATGAGACGGAGCCCTTCACGTCAGTACACACACACACACACACAGAGAAAATCCCTGGAAAAGCCAGACAGATGAATGCTTCACTTAGAGAGACAGAAGCAGACAGGGAAATAGATGGGTGTGCAGGCAGGGAGAGAAAGCAACAAATTACACACAGTGAAAGAGACGGAGAACTTTAAACAGCTGAAGAAAAAGACAGTGAGACAGACAGGCGGGCAGAAACAATGGCAGGCGTATGATGTGTTAAAGACACCTCATACTCTTCTGAAAGGATCCTTCAAGGCTCGGGAGGTAATGGAATTCAGGAGATGGAGAGCTCCTTTTATTCCCGTCTGAGGAAACTAAATCCAGCTGAGGGTGCAGGTGGAGTGTGGAGAGGTTTCTGTTCTGCTTTTAGGCATCCGAGCCCAATGATCCGCCTTCAGAGGGACACTTTTCCAAATAGCAAAAAAAATACTTTCTGAATTTGTTAAAAATCAACCCTACACAGTACTTAATCTCTTATAGTATTCATTAAAATGAATTGTGAACATGTCAGATCGTTATGATAGAAATAAATGATGTACTATTTCCATGCACAGTTGCAAGTTGTTGCAGCAACAAGTTGTTACAAAGGTTTTGTGGAAATTTTAACCATTTTCAACCATTCAAGAACTGGAAAAATGGTCAGAAATCCCTCTAAGAGAACTTGAGGAACACTGCGGAAAATTCCTGACTGCGATTCTGCGTCTAAAACTTTTGACATTTTGTCGATTTCTGCAAGAACTGCATTTTTTCAGAAATTGGTCATTGAATGCATGAGTTACTCTCAGCTTTCCACTTGTACCCCATTCATGCAATTCCATGACTGTTCAGTGACACAGTATGCAGACATATTAGCGAAAATAACAACATTTTTACTGCATGAGAAAAAAACTGCATGTTTGAACTGCCTGGGATGAGCATAAAGTGAGAGGTCAAGGGAGCATAACTTTTCCCAACATGTTAGCATGACATGGTACCAATGCATTCATTAGGATGTCATGTTTCATATGATGCTGGTATCTTCACTCTAGCTTTAAACTGAGTCTGCTGCAGCCTCTCATTGACAGTAAGTTAGCTGGGAGCCACTGTTGGATCGTAATAGGGTGAAACTTTCTCTGAAATTAGAGCTTTATTGTGAAGGATCATACGCCACCAAAAACATCCCCCTGCTGTCCCGTCACTGTGTCGCTCCATTTCTATTTCCACTCCTGCTCTCACCAGAGGGCAAACGGCTTGACACACCTCCCAGTTTTCCACCTTTCTAAGAACCATGTTCCCATCTCAGGGGGTGGCTGGTGTTGATGTGTTGTTCACGCATCAGGGGCAGTTAGGGAGTTTGGAGGCTGCTCGTTTCTGGCCGGTTGCTCAGCTGACTGGCTGCTGGAGAGGACTGAAACTCAGCCCGATGAAGCTGGAACTCATGCTCCGCTGACCCAATATGTCAACAGGATAGTGTTTCATAACTTTGGCTCTCCATCCCACGCGACATGACACTGATTCAGGGCGCCGCTGAGGCGTTACACACACACACACAACCAGGCGATGTGTTACGAGCACAGAGGAAGAGGCGGAGAGGGAGCTGGAGCTGATCTGTTTTCCGGTGCCACATGAGAGGAAGGAGATGAGGAAGTTTTGGAAAAGATGGTGGCGTGTGTGAATAACAGAGGCTGACATTTTCTCCCGTTGGCCATATTTCCAGACAATTGTCATGCAAATTGTGCAGAAATAATTTTTTGAAGGAAATCTGAATGGGAATTAGTTACAATATGAAAAGAGCTGATGCACATGAATGGGCCTTCTGATTGCTCCAATAATGAATAACGTCTGCCATATTTGATACTCTCACACAGTGCAAAAAAACACACAGAACAAAGAAATGCCAGTGGGGATGTTTTTATGCACCAACTTGCAAAACAATATAGTGATGATAGCAGGTGTGATGGTTTGTCCGTGCTAATCTACTGTCATTTATTGACAAAAACACTCTTTGCAATTTGAAATTCCTCTGAATGTTTTTATGAAAATTGTACCATCACATGAGCATTAAAAACTTCCTCTCCAGACATGTTCTAAGATGTACAAAAATATGATAAACCAGATGTGTTTATTCTCTAAAAAGCTTCAATTATGTAGTTTCAACATCTTAAAACTCTTTTTTAAATTTGATTAATTTAACTGCCTGGAGAAAAGTTTTCCCTTTCTTTGCTGGGAAGTCGACTCGGTGTGCTTGAGGGTTCAGACTGAAGCACAGAGAAACTTTCTTTCTTCAGCAGATGAATGTAAAAACAACTTAAGTGCCATCATCATTCACCATCTGCCGATGAAGGTCGAACATACAAACAAAGTGAAAAATAAGAAACGTCTTTAATGGATGACTTTTTGTGATCACTGTGCATTTTAGTTATTCATCATAATCCACAAAGAAGAAAAACAACACAGCTATGTTGCCTTTGCTCCAGTCTTCTGCAGTACATACCGTTTTTAATCGTTTGTGTTTTTTCCTCCTTTTTTGTAGTTTTGCTCAGGGCCCACTGAAGGACGCTCCAAACCTGATCTGCACACCACACACAGCCTGGTACAGTGAACAGGCCTCTCTGGAGATGAGGGAGGCAGCAGCCACGGAGATCCGAAGAGCCATCACCGGTACGTGGTCACGAAAAATCCAAAATCTGTTCCTGTTAAACATTATTCTAACCCATCCTATATGCAAGACTCCTGAAGGTACATGTTATTCATTTAAAGATCAGTTACATCAGTGCAAATGTATTCAGTCGCTTTTATCCAAAGCAATGTACATCTGAGAGCAAAGCAAAGATCAAGTGAAGAGACAATGCACAGTGATGCATTTTATCTTATATTTACTTTGCATTGATTTTAAGATGGTACAACAAAACAGTTTAATTTGTGATAATTCATTTGAATGCTGTCTGTAAAACATAACTCTAAAAATAACTGAAAAAAAGTCAAGACGTAAAAAAGTGTAGTTTGACGAAAACGTTTTTAAAAAATGTCATAGTATGATATGAGAAAAGTCACAAAAATGTCATAGTATATATGACAATAAAAGGTCAAAAATGTCATAATGACTTCCCCATCCTAGGAAAAAAAATATGGTGAAACTTTAAAATTCCTTAAAATGCCTAAAAATGCTTTAAATGTCCCAATTTCAGTGTGTTGATACATATTAGAGCCTAATCTATCCAGAAATGACAGAAAAACACCATGTTGAAAAATGGCCAAATTTTCAAAAAGTCGTACTATAGCATGTCGTTTTTTTTTTCCCACCCAAATTTCAAGTTCTTTAAAAGTGCACCAAATTCGCAGGATAGCTTTATTAGAGTCTGTTGAT
>CAFUXE010000840.1:265155-276881 GCA_903364295.1 Serranus cabrilla | reverse complement strand
TTATAATCTTTTGGTTGTCATACTCTACTATTATTTTTGTGGCATTTTTGATGCCATATAATACTATGACTTTTTTATATAATATTTTTTTTTTATAATATTTTTGACGCCATGCATTGCTGTGACTAGTTTTTTGTCTACTTTGTATGCCATATACGATTACTTTTTTGCAGTATTTTTGATGCGTTATTATACTGTGTCTGAAAAATCTGAATTTTCAGTGCTTGCTGAACAGTATATCGACCCATTTTTGTGACACTCTCTTTTCTCTTGACCTCCTCAGGAACAAGAAGAAAGGCGTACCGATGTCAGAGCTGACAGAGGAGGCTCAGAGACTGAAGAGGGCAGCCTGGAGAGCAGCTTCCAGGCGGTACTATGCTCGAAAAATAGCCCGCCAACAGGCAAACCCCTCCTGTCCTGGACCTTTCCCCCCACGCCCCATTCCCTTCCCACATATTACAGACATCCGGTATCCTCAACCCATCTCCTTTGTGGATAAGAGGAGGAGGACGCTGATATCTGAACTACCTGAAGAGTCTCAGTCGCTGCAAAGGGAGGCGTGGAGAGCCGCATCCCGTAGATATTATGCTCGAAAAACCGCTCGCGACCAGAGTGCGCCCACACAGTATGCACACCTACTCCAAAGCATTGATCCGCCTAGAGAAACACAGGGACCCGACAGAGGACGATCCCAGACCAACAGTGGAGGAATAATGTGCAGCTGATAGACAACAATGCTGTCGATGTTTTGTATTGTGTTCTGTTGAACAGTGGACTATGTAGCTGTTTAAAACCCTCTCAATAGTTTGAACCTCGTATTTATAATTGATCATTTTGGTAAAAGTTTTTTCTTTGCATAGTTGAATTATACAACTAACCCTGAGAACACTGCATTCATAAAACTTTGGTTCTGCTTTCTTGGTTTCACCTTCTTTGGTTTTCTGCATTGCATGTCTGTAGAGGATGCTTATTACAAATGAAGACAGAATAAATGCATTCTGAGGCAAAAATAAAGCTGCTGTTCTGGTTTATTTATGTGACAGTCACAACACCACACCAACGCAATATGTATCAACAGACTAAAATTTGTCTATTTTTAGCATTTTTTGCCATTTTAAAATTTGACCACTGACAAAAAACTACATGCTATAGTATGACTTTTTTCCCCAAGTTTTGGACGTCCTAAAATATGTTGGTTTTTGCTATTTCAATCGTTATTATGCTCTAATATGTATCAACAGACTAGACTGGAGCAGATCCCCTGGACACCAACTAAACCTGAGCTGCATGTTTTTGGAGTGTGGGAGGAAGATGGAGAGAACCCGAGGGGCCGCAGGTCAGGATCAAACCTGCAGCCCTCTTGCTGTGAGGCAAGAGTGCTAACCACCTGATTTATCTCTTCTGACGTGGTCTGAATGTTTGAACACCCTGTTTTAAATCAGTCATCTATGTTTATGCATACTGTAACTTACTTTATTTAATCTTTGGTGTGGGTTTTATTGTATTACTGCATATTTTTCTGGCATGTCATTTTAAAATGGTAATTAATGTGCAATATCTGTGCAACACAAACTTTTTACTCTGGAAAAACTATGTGCAATATTAACAGTAACACTCTATATCAGCCATGTCTTTATCTTTATTTGTGTGTCTTTTATATTTTTGTAACTTTTGTATCTCAAGCTGCTGAAGGACAAATAAAGTCTTATCGTATTTACATTTGGGGCCAAAGGGCCACATTTTAGACATCATATGAGTTCCGCTCCCTCATTTAGTATCTCTTCATTCTAACAAATGTATTTTGAGTTATTGAACATCATTTCTGCTGCAGCAGGCAGTGGAGCAACACAGCGCCCCCAGTGGCCACAGTGTGCACCTACAACCAAGGTGATGGGCAAATTATGAGCTTAACATTTATTTGTAAAAGATTTATGGGAACATTTTTACTGGCGAGACTTTAAATGTTTTTCTGTTTGTTTAAATATTTTTGAAACATGTTTTCAATTAATACAAATACACCTGAGGTATTGTCTTCCTGTTGATATCAAAGATGTTTAAATTTGGCTCACTGGCAATTTCTGAGTGAAGTGAGCTGTGTTTGCTTCTGCACATTCTGCACCGTAAAAGGAAAACAAGATTTCGATGTATTTCCTTTACTTGCATTTTATTTTATTATTTCAAAAAGAATCACACATCGAATAATATCAGACATGTACAACAGCCTTGTTTAGCGTCAAAATAGACAACAGAATTTCTTAAAATAGTGTTTTCTCCACACAAACAGGCCTAAAATAGGCACATAAGCACAGCTGATTATAAACAAGAAATATTAACGATAATAACAAGGAGTATTGGGTATTTTCAGCTGATTTTCACTCACACTCGGGTGCCTGTTTGTTCACAGCCTCAGGAGCTCATTAATGCGCCTTTCAACCCGCCACAGCGCTCCTCCTGCCCCCAGCCAACACAACAAGCCTCTCTTACAACAGACGCTGTTTGTCACCCTGCAGCCTGAATATTAAGCATATGACCGCCGACAGACCGACGCACAGCTGATCTTGCACAAGTGTGGTTTCTCCCAGTGTCACATAGGAGCAGCTGTGAGTATCATAATGGGACTTCAGTCTGAAATATGATCTGTCTGACAGCTGCTGCGGCAAATGTGCAGCGGGGACATCCGTGCGTCCGGCTGCAGCTCACAGGGCAACGCACGCGCCTGTTTTTAGCACCAGTACGGTGTGAGCGCTCATGAGGACGATCGTTTCTGAGCAGATAACGAAGGCTTTATTTCTAACGGACACTGGTCTTTTTTATTTCTGTTTTATTCTCCCACTACACGCGCGGGGAGGACAGGGCTGCTCCTGTGCTGCTGCTGCCGCCGGAGGCTCACTGTCTCACAGAGGGGACGCGGGGTCTGCACCCTGCGGGAAGCTCAGGTCTGGACACGCATTGAGGCAAACGCCCATCATATTTGTGTCTACGTGCTGTTGTAATGCACGACGTAAACATCACAGGCATCCGCCAGGCTTCTGAAGTGAGCAGGATCCTGGAGCCGGCAGCTGCCAGGTTCATTTGCATAGAGGTTTGTTTTGGGCAAAACAGCTTCAACCGCCGGCGCAGTCACCCCCACCTCAGAACCCTCTGGATCTACCTGCATGCTTTTATTTTTATATATATGTTTTGCGCTACAGGGCAATATTATTGGGTATTCAGGCCCGGATGAAGGACCAGACTGCGGCTACTTTAGCGCGCTGAATGGGCGCGTTTACAGCTACATTTCTCGCCTGATGGTAGCTACTGTTGGTCAGATAGACGTTATTTTCAGTTGCTGAGCTGTGCTACGGAGCTGTCAGTAATAATACAACTATATTTAATTAAAAAACATATTTAAAAACTATAAAGTATTTACTTTAGTGCTAAGCTGCTCGCTGCGCCATTTGGTACATTTTTCTCGATGCAGTTTGTCTTTAAGTCAACTTTAAATTCGACAATCTCTGAGTTTAGCTTTTGATTTTGGCAAAATTTTAAGAAAATTATTATTTTTATTACCTTTTAAGTTGGATAAACCTCTCTGTCTTTCTCCTGGAGTTTTTATTGAGCTCTCTGTGCCTTTGGGTGCACCTGTGCACTTTTGGAGAGGTCCATTTGGCTCTCTTCGCCTGTTTGGATTCTACGCTCATGAAAATATTTTCCTTCCGGTTTTTTTGGTCCAGTCCACAAGAAAAGGGTCTCTTTGACTCATAAATATCACCAATGGGCTCTTTGTAGCCTCCCAAAGATGCTCCAGGGCTTGGCCAACGCACACAAGTCTGCATAAGGCGCCCAGAGAGTTCAGCTGCGCACTAACGAACAATTCCCCTTCAGTATCAGCTGTGTGACTGCTGGATGGACCAGAATAAGTTGAAAATATAGGGGTGGGTTATGGTGTATTTGAGGAGTGGGTTTTATTATATAGGGCCTATAGTTTTATTTTTTTTAATAGTAATATGTAGCTTATTTATATTTGATGCCAAATTGGCAATTTCTGGGTTTTTGGGGCTTTCTGGGCTCTTTAAAATGATTCTAGTCCAATTTGATCACCCCTACACGTTCAACATACATGGAAGTGTCCTTTTTTGCAGGGATTGCTGGGAAGAAGAAGGAGGCTGTCGAAGTTGGGACTTTGGAGAGGGAGGTATAGCCACAGCCACTCTCAAAAGGTAAGAAATCCTCTCTTCTGCTGGGGCCAATGGTGCCCAGTGTTGGCTGGAAGGCAGTTGGAGACTATAAACTCAACATTTAGAGAGAGAAAGTCGGGTTTTCAGGTGTATTTTGGTGTATTTATTGTGTTATAGAGCAGGGAGGGTCAGGGCATTATGGTGTGCATTAACAAGGAAATATGGAGGCACGGCTAGGGGGAGCCAGAGCGGGCAGGAGGCAGCAGCCTGGGCCCGGGCTGTCAGCAGAGGAGGCGTTTAACTCGTTTTAGTACTCACACACAGAAGAACTCCGGAATATATTTTAATCTTGTATGCTTGTCTTCATTTGTATAGTTATTGTATGAACTGCAGGAGCCTCAAGGGTGAACTCGTCCTTAGAAAGGGTCCCACAGGCTGTGATCTGTAAAAACAGAGCAAACTGTCAGTTCACAGGAAGAAGTGGCTGAAAAACATTCAAACACGTCATGAAAACGTATGTTAAATACATTAGGAACACTTTTAATAGGATATAATGTGTTAAAGTGGATTAGCCTAGCATTGCTGCTATCATAGAAAACATTCAAGATGGCCACTGCACTGCAGGCAAACAGGTGAGAGCAGCCTGTCACTTCCTGATTAGACTGACAGAGCTGCTCTGTTTACCACCAACACACAGTCAAATGTTTCTCATCAGCAGCGACTTTAACTTTATATTCTCTTATGGAGAGTTTCTGTGTGGATGCACAGTGATGCAGCAACTGAGTCACCGAGGCACAAAATCAGGCTGAGAGTTTGTGGCTGAGCTGTGGGAGCGGTGAGCTTTCTTTAAAGGCCATGCTGCTGCCGAGCACTGATTGGTTAACCCACGGAGAGCTTTAATATTTATCATTTATTGACCCTTAATTGACATTTTTGTTAATATATAGAACCAATATCAGTATGCATCAATCTTAAATGCCTTAAATTGATTTAAAATGGCACAAATTGACCGGGTTCACTCATAAAAGCATTTCATTCAGCCTGAAGAGGCAATTTAAATATAATTTAATCTGCACAAAGGGTTAATTTTCTGTTGCAGATTAAAAAGCAGCTGTAGGAAGCTGTCAGGGCCACCAAGAGCATCCAATTTGTGATTAATGTAGCTCAGATGATCCAGGAATTTAAAAAGATTCATATATTACATGATGATATTATTTCAGAGGGTCATTTGTGTCAAAAACTGTCATTAACCCTTTCATTACCTGCGTCTCGTCTTGCAGTTTGCAGCGTAGCGATGAGGCGTGGACCGATTTCTGTTGCAGAACATCCTCTGTGAAGACAAGGACACAATAATAGGAATATCATACATGGGATATCATTTTAGGGTCATTTAGTAGCAAAATATAAAGCAAAAAACTCTGATTATGAGAGGAAAAAGCAAAAGAAAGGGACATTTCTGGGTAGAGCAGATGGCTTTCAGCTCAAATGTTGAGACAATTTGATGCACAAAGTGAGCAAATTTACCAAAAGTGACATTTAAAAAGCATCTTTCATAGATTTAATCTAATTTTACAAGATTTTCTAAAACCAGGTCTTGCCTGTATTTGAAAAAAGTGAAACATTTGGTGATTTTTTTGGCTGAATTTGTGCATTTAAACACTTCATCTGTAGTTGATCTGACAGTAAAGGGTTAAATCCTGCTGCTCAGCGTCACTGCCTCTAGTCCACAGTGATGGTGCTGAAATAGGATGGTGGATATTATGGGTGTTTCTGTCTTTAAAGGTGAATTACTGCCCCCTCTGGTGGACACAGGCGATTATAAAAAGAGACGAAAACAAAACAGAAACACGACCAGTCGGCTCATTACACCGTGTGTCTCTCAGGGCCTGTTTGAACCTGCACAGCCGTGTGGTCATCACATATCTGGGTCTCCAGTGTCAGCACAACACCTCTGTTTGTGTTTGTGACGGTGGTGTAATCTCCGAGGTGTGTGTTTGTCACACACACACACAGAGCTGTGTCTGACATACTGAGGCTGAGAGGAAGATAACAGAGCACTTCACTCTCTTCTTTAGCTGTGAGTGCATGAACTATATTTAACTTCCCATATTTTGTGTCCTGTTAATCCTGTTTTTAAAACACACACACGTATCACATGTAAACAGAGCTGTTACTGCTCCCTCCTGTTCAGCAGCTCCCACAGATTTGATTTAAAACATCTAAATTCAGCCTCTAACCAGGCTTTAGGTAATGTAATATTTCAGACAATAGCTCCTGTTATGTAATAAACAAGTCTTACAGCTCAGTCGGCCGTTCAGTTTTCTGCAGCCGCCTGTCACACCCATTAGCCGCAGCTAGCTTTTCCCATTTAGCTCAATACTGCTGCAGCTGCTGAGGAGCTATCAGCTCGGCCCATAGACACACACAGAGAGCAGCCTGGTGCTGAAAGGCTCCAGTGCTGAACAGCTCTGACACACAGCAGCAGAGAGGCCGTTAACTCCTTCACTGCTGGAAACTGCAGCCAGCAAGACACAAATCTGTTCACTTCCTGGTTCAGATGAGCTGATGAGTGTTTCTGTGATGGATGTGTTTGAATCTTTGTTTGTCTTTTGTTTCAGGAATCATCAAGATCAGGACGAGGTTCCTCTGTGAGCTTGGAGAAAACATACTTGATGTAAGAAACTGCAGATTTAAAGTCCCATGAAATGCTTCTCAAACTCCACGGCTGTAAGAAAACATTTCAGGCTCAAAGGAAATCTGTTCGGGATTATTCTGCAGAACTGAATAGAAGTTGCTGTGTGTAAGAGACTCAGCACTCTGCAAATGTTCCTGTTAGATCAGTTTGTCTTGTTGTCTTCAAGCTGATTTATAGCTGCCGGTCAAGCTGAGGCTGTAGAGAAGAAGAATTAGCTTTTCTCCCCTTTTTTTCATAATTTCAAACGAGTTCTATACAGAGATTTATCAGTTACACTCATAACTTGGGCTCAGCTTTTATCTCCACTGTGTTATTCTACCAATCACTGTCTTAGTGAATTATTTTGTCAAGAAAATGTCCAAATATAATATCTAACAGCTCTAGCATCTTCAAAATCACATCAAAATCTTACCCAAACATTATCCAAGTGATTATGTCCCAAACCTACACACAGTAACCCGTCTCCTAAAAAATTTTTATAAAAAGAAACATGATGAGCCGCTCATTCCTAAGTTATATTCGCCTCCTCTTTTTTTGCTGATCCAGAAAATTATCCAACCAAATCCATGAAACGTACTGAACGGTGGTTTTGTGATCCTTTGCAGCCCGAGTGTGAAATGAATTCTGCACTTCATACTAAAAGCTTTGCAGGTTGACAGCCCCCTGAAGCCCATCAGTCCCAGTAACCTTTGACCTTTCTCTGTCCACAGTGACCTCATCATCTGCTCCTGCACATCATGATGGAAGACGAGATCCTGGAGGACCGGGCCAAGCTGAAGCAGGGCCTGGTCAAAGTGCTGCAGTGTGTGGCCACCATCTCCTCCGCAGCAGCTGTGGTCAACCCCATTTTTGGCGTGGCGGGTTCCCTGATCCGGGTGGTGCTGCACCACATTGACGACGAGGACATCCGCACCCTGAAGCGCGAGTTCGGCTCGGTGCACCGGGCGCTGGACGAGCTCTCCCAGATGAACCGCAACACGCTGGTGCAGATCAAGAAGGAAACGCTGGACGGGCAGTACTGCCGCGTGGAGGAGAACCTGAAGAACCAGTTCAGGAAGTTCATGGAGATGGTGGAGGCGCGGCCGGAGCACCGCGAGCGCAAGAAGGACGACTTCGAGGAGAGCTACTCCAACGACTTGGGGGACCAGAACCTGCACACGCTGTATGACGGCGTGGTGGGCAAACCGAAGCTCTTCAGCAGACCCATCCTGGAGGTCTACCTGAAGCACTCGCAGGGCGACCGCCGCACCATGGAGCGGCTCTGCACGCGCCTCACCTACCTGTTCTGCATCGGCCTCATCGCCCTCATGGGCTACGCCGCCGTCATCGGAGACGACGAGGAGGGTCTGAGCGAGGAGTGGGCCGAGAAGATGGAGAACGTGCAGGAGAAGATGCAGGAGGCTCTGTGCAGGTGCAAGTGAAGAAGAAGAAGAAGCAAACTTCTCTCACATTCCCTCTGTCCCTCTTTCCTCTCAGCTTTTCTCTCCTTATAAGCACTTTGGAAACAGCCACTCTAACTGATTTAAAGCCTGTTCTTTGAGGCACAGGAACGAATGCTCTGTGCAGGTTTGAGGTTAAGAAGATTCAATTATGTCATGATATTTTAGCATTTGCTTCACACCACAATCGCCTCAAATTTCAAACCGGTCTCACGGGAAAGCGTACAAACAGCACATCATATGCAAACAGTTTCATCTTCTTTTATGGCCTTAAAAGTATTGTGGTCATGTGAAAAGAAACTACTTGCTAAGATTACGCAACCAAACAAATAAATAAATAGGAACAGGAAGTGACTTTATCACACCAAGAAAGATGTTGGTAACTTCAGAAAAATATACACTGAAAGCTTAAAGTTTGAGCATTGTAAGGACTTTACATGATAAATTCGATCACTCACATCTATAAATTCGGCTTAAACATACAAACAAATGTACTCAGATTCAGTGTGTGATGTTGCAATGCATCCTGCACATTATGCACTTATTATCTGCCAATTATTGTAGTTTTTTTAAGCTACATGTATAACACTACAAGTAAATCAGTTGGTGAAAACCTCAAGAGGAGCAGAAACAATCTGAGGCTGCTGTCATACAGATCCATCTCCACTAGAGGGCGCCATCTTAGTTCCTTACAATACAACAACAATAAAAAATGCTATTTTTCTTCATCTTATGCCACTGCTATATATAAAACAGACTTTTTTGCCAAACAGAGGGAGTTAAGTTATAACTAAATCTATTATATACTGAAACAAAACAAAGAACAAATATCCCAAAGTCTCCAGAGCTATGAATGTAACTACAGACATAAAATATAATCACACTGCCATGTGCAAACTAACAAAACGTGCCACATATATTGTATGTTTCTCATGCACGGCGTTCATGATGCACTGTGCATACTTGTTGCTGTAAAAACACTAAATTTAATGTTATTTTGCACTCATTTCTGACGCTGCTGTGCCAAGTATGTTTGCAGATAGAGAACAGTGCAAATACAATCAGATTTCTTGTAACACTACATCTTTTAAAACACGTCACTTGTTATAATTTCACAGTTATGAGGTCAAATTAAACTAATTGTGATATGTGCTTCCATCTTCACTACCTTTAATTCTTTTTCATTGTGCACATTTGAGGTTTTTGTCTCGTCATAGGAAGTTATCATCTCTGTGCAGTTCTGCCTTTTTTTATTTTCTATTAGCTGCAGGAGGTGCAGTGTTGTAATATAAGATTATATTGGGTTTTGTTGGTTTATGGCCATTTAGAGCCTATAAAACATTTAATAGCCATTATTTGAGGGTTATTTTTTTACAGTTAAGTCTCAGAATCAAGGTGAAGTTTTGGCTCCCTCATCTGACCAACAGTGCCTAAATGTGCTGTTTTATGTTAAGGGTTTTTGTCGTCATATATATAACAATTTCATTGTGCACGGCATTATGTTTTGAATAGTCTATACGCTACAGTTCAGATTTAAAATATGTGGTTGAAATAATTTTTTACTTGCGTCTTTTTTTGCTTGTTTTTCTTTCAATAGCAGCAGGTGGGTTTGTATCGCTGCATCAGAAACGTGATCACTAAATATCTGGTTGTCATTAATTGGTTTATACATTTTTTCATATTTCACACAGTTATAACCCTCCCAAGTTTTCAGCACTTAACTGAACCGGTTAATGATCCTGTGCCGTCTCTCTAAATGTTACATGTTTATATGGAGGGATAATATACGGCCCTCTGAAAGGCTTTTTTGAAATGCCAGATATGTGAATATGTTGCCTTTTTTGTTATGAATCTTTGATGCCTGGTTGTATATGTCCCACTATAAATAAACATGAATAACACTGATATGGAGTCACAATTATTTACTGCAGCAACATGGAGAAATATTTATTTGTATTAAAGGTAAAATGTTTGGGCTGTAGAATAAGCCAGCATGAAATTATTTTATGTATTCAAGCTAAATAGTCTTTTTTGGTGGAATGTAATTAAGTGCATTTACATTTTGAAGCAAATATTGTATTTTTTACTCCACTACATTTAGCTGAGAGCTTTAGTTACTTTTCAGGTAAAAACACATGATGAATTTAAAGTGATTAGAGGTTTATTAACTAAACCTCATAATAGTAAATTAAATAATTAAAATGAGCCATGACATGATTTTTAATGGATTCTATTCAGCGACATATGAGATGATATTATATGTTCATTTAATACAATCAGTTACATTTCTATCAGCTAATAAAAAGATTTCTGAGCTCCTCTGGACATTTAAATGGAAAATTAACTCTAATAAAAAAACAATAAATATATAATGGGGATTTCAAAATAAAGTTGCATCATAAATATGCTATGCACTTAAAATACTCACTTTGCAACAGAAATTTTAGATTCTTTTTACATTGTATAATGATGATTATATCGAGGTTTAATGCTCCATGTATGTTTATTTGTTAATTATTTTTATTCAATAATAACAATATTAATACTAAATCTATTAACAGCAGAATATTTGTGTTGGAATAATATATCTAGAATATCAGACACATAAGAAACAATTAAGTCTATTTTACCAGTTTGACAAGGTCATATGTATATAGTTTGTACTTGTTCTTACATTTATTTTAATTATTATGATGTTGACACAGTAAAATATTCAAAACCAAGGCATCATCTCATCATTTTAAAAATATTTGAAGGGCCCTGAAGCTTGTTATTTGCCCTAAATTTAGTCTATGAAACATTTTTTGGTACCAAACGTGTATAATTTCACATGAAAAAATATTCTCATGATGTGCATCAAGTGGACTAAAAGTGCAACTTCCTGGTTTGTACGCAAGAGGGCGCGAGAGCGTCACGCGCTTCACCATTCCACCTGTTCCCGCTGAGCTCCCTGAGGGCCCTCAGCACTGAAGCATCACATCTGCGTGTCAGCACTGATGAGCCATTGACAGTCTAATTTATTTATTTAGGAACAAACTGATCTGCTACATGACCTGCGCGAAGTCAATCCAAACTAATTATTAAAGATCAAAAGAAGAGGAAGGAATTTAGGTGAGAATGGGCACATGGCCGAGGTTAGTGCCTCTGGTATGGCCCTCATGCATCATGTTCCAGCTGAACAGGTTTGACTCACGGCTCAGAGTTGGGGAACTGAAACAGGAAAATGTGCATTGCAGGCGTTTGAAATGCAGATTACTGAGACACACAGATTTGAGGCGCTTACCTGCCCTGCAGACTGAATAATGAGCGTCTTATAGCCGCCGACGCACGTCGTCCATCATGTGATGGAGCTCATTCTTCTCCCCGTGACAGCAGCTCGCGCCGGAGAAAACATTCCCACCTGAACAGAATAAAACATGTGTGCATCGCATCAGA
>CAFUXE010000840.1:250888-265075 GCA_903364295.1 Serranus cabrilla | reverse complement strand
TTTTTTTTTTTTTTTGGAGAGGGAGGTTCAGCTTGAGCGCGCACAGGGCGCGTCGTGTGCGCGCATCTGAGGGGGATGTGAGGCTTAATTTGATCAACATAAAGTCTTCTGGGTGATAAAAATAAAAAATACAGTGCTCATTTAGATTTTAAAGGCATCTTTTAACTCGATATATTTATATTTGTAACAAATGAGGGTGGAGAGCGGTGACGCACAGCTGTAGTTATAAATAAACACTGCGGTTGTCTAATTACCTCCCTTGATGAATTAATATCTCGATTATTATTACAGATTCAGTTTCATTACAAATCTAAACGTTTAGGGTGGATGTCAAGCCACAGCTCTGTGTGTGAACACATTCATTCATGATGTGAGATGCGGCTGTGGCTATAATAAAAAAAAAAAAAAGATTACATCCATTTAAATGCACTTAAACACTAAAAACGACAACAGCAGTTCCCTGATCGTCTTACCTCCGGTTTGGATCCTTTCATTCCCAACAGCTGGAGCGCAAAATCGGGACTGTGAGACATTTGCACCAAGTGCGCAAAACACCACTCAGGAAAAATCCTTTGAGAATATGCTGAGGATGATATGAAAAGCAAAGAATATTTAAATTCAGCTCCGTTTTGTTGAGAATCGTCCTTTCAGCTTGACATGGAGAAGAAAATGGAACCGACCACATTCACCTCTTGCAGTTTGCGCTTTCTCTCTCCCTCCCTCTCTCTCTCTCTCCTTCTCTCTCTCCTTTGCAGATATTGAGTGCGCATTTCTTCCTCCTCTCCGGATCCTGTTTTTGGACCCTCCTCAGCTCCACAGTGAATGAGAGAATCGTGGGAATTTTCTCAACTTGAAGAGGGGGAAAGAAAGAAAGAAAAAAAACTAGTTTGCAGCTGTTGGAGCTCATCAGGCGTGAAGGAGCAGCGGAGTGATTTCATTCAGGTACAGAAGAAAAAACACTGTTATTACAGGAATGTGATGAATGTCGTTATCTCCCATCAGAGGGGGGAAATATGCTGTGAGGTGTGTCCGGTGAGCTCAGGGGATTTGTGCGTAAAAAAGCCTGTCGTTGCGCATTTCTTTTGGCTGCGCGTGACAGTTAAACATGGTGCAGGTTGGACACATACACCTTTTACATTTAAAGGATGTTTTAGCGTTTTTACACTCATTAATTCATTTTATTTAATGATTTCTGCAATGCTTGCTTAAATGCTTTACCATATAAATATACAGGAAACAGATTTTCCATGTTAATCTGTGGAGAAGTTGTGTGACGCAGCTTCTCGGGTCCAAACATGTGAACAGACAGGAGGTCATTTGTGTTTTTTCAGAGGATGAAAGGGGATTTTTAAACACGCTGTGGCCTTGGTGTGCTCCGCTCTGAGTCATGCAGACCCAAGGGCATCCGTGTCATTTTCTCATCCAGGCCCCCATTTTGTTTACATGACATCATTACCTGCATCCTTCAGGGTGGGGAGCTTTTTCTTTAACAGCTGACAGGGTCAAGGTAAAGATTATTATAATAAATTCTGCCTGACCTCAATGTTTAGCTTCATATTTATGTCCTGAAAAAACAAAAATAACTTTAAACATGTGGCAAATGCAAACTTTGTCATGTCTTTTTTTGTTAGCAAATATTCTAGTATCGATCCATCTGCAGATTATTTCCTTAATTAGCTGTTTTGTCCATGAAATGTCAAAATAAAAACACAGAAAATGTCGATTATAAGTCAGCAGTTTGTCTGGTTTGAATGTAAGACAAAGAAAACAACAAATCCTCACACTGGAGAAGCAGCAAGCCGACATTTTCAGACCTGTTTGCTTCAAAAATGACAAAAGATATAAAAACAGTTGCTGATCAATTACCTCATCAACCGATCGACTCGTTTCAGCTCTGGAATATTTAGATAACTGTGATCTATAACGTTCAAGGAGAAAGCTTCGTCATGTTTATACTAGTGTGCATTGAAAACGGTTTCCTCTCCATGAGGAAATTATTAGAAAAGCATTTATCTTCTACAGTATTTGGTGATTTAACATGGTAACTACAGTCGCTCTGCTACACAAATAGTTTTATTTTGAGGCTTTTTTAATCTAATATTTGCTTTTTTCTTCTGAAATACCAGATAGATGCTCCTCTTACAGCCTCTATCAAATATATATATTAAACAATTTAAGAAATTTAAAGGGAAAAATCAGTCTTTGGTCTCCATCATGAGGGTTTGTAACCCAAAAGAAACTCTGAGAGCCTCTGATGAAGAAACTGTCCGGTTCTTCTTCCACATGATGAAGCTCGTGGATCCAAAGCACATTTTCAAGAGTCTATTTCATGAATACTTTAACATAAGGAAAGTCTTTGACCCAGTTTCTTCCGCACTTCATATCTTTCTCCACCTTGTTTTTATGTCTGACCCCAGATTTTGAGCATGAGCAGCTCCCTGGAGCGGGCGGTGGCCCAGAAGAAGGAGTCCATCGAGGCGGTGATGGACATGTTTCAGAAGGGCGCCGAGGTGCTGGCCAGCGCCGTGGGCGAGCTCTTCCCCCTCTGCGAGGCCGCCGCCCCGGTCCTCCGCCTGGCCTTGGACAATGTCCACAGCAAAGAGGTCTTCTACGTCAAAGAGCAGTTCCTGACGGTGAGGAACAAGCTGGACGTGCTCTCCACACAACTGGAGGACATCGACAGCGAGATCAAGAAGGGGAGGTTGGACTCCCAGTATTTCTCCGTGGAGGAGAACATAAGGAACCAGTTTCGGAAGTATATGGACATCTTGGAGGCCAAACCGCAGTTCAGGGAGGTGAAGACCAGACTCTTTGTGGAGCACTTTGGCAAAACGGGAGGAGAGAAGAACCTGTTTGTGCTGTACGACGCTCTGATGGGGACAAACAGCTTCGGAGAGTCAATTTTAGAGGTGGTAGAAAGGTAAATCTTTGTATTTTATCAATGTACCAGTCAAAAGTTTGGCACACTTCTCAGTAATGATTTAATTTAGAATTTTCTACATTATTAATTCAGATTTTGACATATGGAACCATGCAGTAAACAAAAAGTGTTAAACAAACCAGAATATGTTTTATATTTTAGAGTCTTCAAAGTAGTCCTTAACATTTTATTTTGATGGTCTCAAACACATTAAGAAAGCGAGAAAATCCACAAATTAACTTTTGAAAAAAGAATCACCTGTGTGCAAAGCTGACATATGTCAAAACATATTCTGGTTTGTTTAACTACTACTTTGTTTTACTACATCTTTTAATAAAGATTTTTTAAATTATGAATCTACAAGGTAGGAAATATAATAAAAATAAAGAAAGACCATTGTAATGAAGGTGTGTCCAAACTTTCCACGGTCCTGTATGTTTCTCGAGTCGTTGCTGCTCTCATACATGATTAAAGTTTCTCTGAATCGCAGCACCAGATAAACTCCTTCAGTGGTTCGTCTGTGTTGCAGGTATATCGCGAGGAACCGGCGCCTCCTTGAAGATTTCTGCGTGCGGATGAAGGAGCTCTTCTGTCTGGGCCTGATTGCTCTGCTGGGCCACTGTGCCCTAACCCAGGGCCAGGAGGAGGAAGACGACCAGATCCAAGAGTGGAGCAGCAAGATCGAAGAAGTCGAGTCCCGGATGAAGGCCACCATCGAGTCCTGTATCGCTGCTTTCCCCGAGCAAGCAAAACTCGACGCCCAGCGCCTCCTGCAGGAAAAGGAGGAGGAGAATCTGCAGGATACGACTCAGCAGCTTCTGGAGTTCCTGGTGAAGAAGTTTGATTGGATCAGCTGGTCGGTGCGGCTCATCAACCACTCAGGGAGCACCTACCGCAACTGGAGAGCCGGGGAGCACTTTCACCACGTGGCGGGACAGAACTGGTTCGAGGTGCTGCAGGTGAACAACATCAACCTGGTGGTGTCGTACAGCGCCGAGCCCCAGCCGGTGCCGCGCGACTGCATCCGGCAGCTGATGGACGGCCCGGGGAAGAAGGGGAACGCCCCGGCGGTGGTGGAGGTGCTGGAGAAGCAGCTGAGCGGGTTTGTTGTCCACGCGGTGAGTCGCCATAAAGAGTCTGCAGCTGCGTGGAGCTTTCCGGAAGACTGCCACTACTGGGAGAGACACAAGAATGTGACCGTGTGTGTGCACTCAGAGTGAGGCTGACACACGCTTCAGGTTTAGGATTTTACAGCAGAGAGGTGAATTTAAATGGAGAATTTGTGTTGTTTGTCCATCTGCAAGAGCATGCACGGATCGATTTTAAGCTTTGATGGGTTCAATTTTGGGCACCACGACAATTGAGTTAATTCTTGTGAGGAGTTATTTTTCCAATTGTTCATTTTTTTTTGTTTCTGTACTTTTATGGTGGTGGAAGAAGTATTCAGATAATTAAGCTAAAGTACTAAGACCACACTCTGAAATTACTCCACTACAAGAAAAAGTCCTGCATTCAAAATCCACATGAGTAAAAGTATTACTGGCAACATTTTTAAATGGACCCTGTGACTGCAAATATTATATTTAACATTATCAGATGTCACACCCCTAAATATGCAAAAAAAAAATAGCCATATGGACCAAAATTGTTTATTTGCACGAGGCTTTAAACGTGTTTCTTTCTGCTGTAAAGCTATGGATTTAAACATAGAGGTCTATGGGAGCCAAACTGGTCCTGGATCAGTATCGGCTAATACCAAAAGTCTGCATATCAGTATCATGAGGGGAAAAGTCAGATCGGTGCGTCTAATTCAGAAACATTTCATTTCAGGTGGTTTGTTTAAATAATTTAACCACAAATGCACTTTTATTATCTTTGAGTTGTTTAATGTAAATATGATTTTATGCAGCTGTTTGACAGTAACTGCTTGCATATTATGAACTGTTTTACTCCCACGTTGTTTATAAGACATTTCCACTGTCCAGTATTAACAGGGAGTGTCTCTGCTTTTACCTCAGCTGCATACAGTCATAATCGAGCCTCTCAGGAGAAAAGGCTGCTGCACTCACGCGATGCTTCTGCTGAGGCTGCAGCTCCTGAGCTGTGCTCCCATTTTGTCTCTGCTCAGCAGGCTGGCCTACATAACTCTGACGGGGTGGCAGGGGTCACTTTTTCAGGCGTGAAGAACAAGAGGCTCGGAGTTTGGCAGCGGAGACGCGACAATGTGCCTTGTGTTTTAAACACATTCAAACCCCTCCAACCAAAACCACGAACCTCGCTGCTCACAGTGCTGATTCAGTCTGCAAGGTTCTTTGTTTGGTCTTTTCATTTTTGTAACGTTTGATGATAAAATTGTGTTTTTTTGCATTTCCTTGCCAAATGTTATGTATTTTTTTATGATTGTTGGAGGATTTTCTGTCTATTTTCCAGATCCTGCTCATACTAAACACTGGGACTGCAACTAATAATTATTTACACTATCAATCAATCTGCTAATCATTTAATAAACTGACTGAAAATAGTAAATAAGATAACATAAGATATGTTTATTGTCATTTTTCAGACGCCTACACAATGAATTGGCAGTGCATCAACTGAAGGTTCATTAAGGACAAACATTAAAGAGATAAAAACAAGAATAAACAAATAAAAAACTAAGGGACAGAACAAGTAGAGCTGGTGCAATAAATAATAAAAACATGAGGCAGTATATTGCACATATTGAATGTTTTTGCACATGTTCTAAGACTATAAAAGCAGAAGACGAAGAAATATTGAGTCATGTGAGTGTTGAGGGTCCTGACAGCCATGTGAAGAAGCTATTTTTCAGTCTGTTTATAAATCTATCCTTTCTTCCAAAAAAATAATAATAATAAATGTCCATCACGGTTAGTCTAATATTTAATTTATTATGATATAAAAGAGAGAAAAACAGTAAATCTCCATATCTGAGAGGCTAAAAACTGCATTATTTTTGCCACTTTTGCATGAAAAATGACATTGTTGACTAATCGCTTATCAATAATTCATGATTATTGTCATTACACAAATTTATTAGTTGACTAATTTCTGCAGCTCTACTAAACATTCACATTTATTTCTTGCTTATTTCAAACAAACCACTGTGATTTATTTATTTATTTATTTTTAGCAGAAATATAAAATCCTTTCACTCGCTGGCCTTCAGAAGATTCTCCCCAAGGAACTATAACAACACAAACTGCTGTTATGAAGTGTGTAGGAGTAAATCTACTGTATTATACTGATGTGTGATATAAATGGGCATTTATTTATGTCAAAATGTCCGCTATTATTACTTAAACCACGTCAGCTTCTGTATTCAAACCAAATAAAGTGAATAAAATCAGTGCATGATGAATAATCTTCATACCTTCTGACAATTAATGCCCAAATACGAACAGTTAATGGACGTGTAAACAAGTGTAATCTAATATCTGCCTCTGTTTCTCGTACAAATGTGATTTACGCAGCACTGTTAGCGTCTGTGCCCATTAAAACAAGGTAGTGCACCCTCAGCAACAGGCACTCCGGCTAATTTAATTGATATTTACACATAAGTCAGCATTTCCTGACCGCAGCTCTGCTGTTATAGTCTATGAATAACCTTCGGCTGAGCTAATATCCTGCAGACGAGCAGCAAAGTGCTTGGCTTAGCAGGATGGTAGCAGTCATAAAGCCCGCTGTAGGTGCAGAGCGAGTGGAGACGGCCATCATTTCATATCTCAGTGGATCTGGAGGGTCTTTAGCTGCTCGTAAATCCGGCCTGTCAGAATCCATCAAGTGTTGTCTGTGATACGCAGCGCAGTGCAGGAGGAAGTGCTTAATCATGGGATGTTTCTGTGACTGTATCTGCAGCCGAAAAGAGCTGCTGGATGGCGGATTACATTTTTTTTTAGCTATAATGATTCATCTGAATCTGTTCAAAAAATACCCCTACCAGCATCTGCAAAGCTCACTAATTAACACTCATTTTGTACAAAAATATAAAGTGCTAACACAACAAATCATCACTTCAGTTAAGAAACACATCATTAAAATAATAAATATATTATTTACACTTCTGTATGGGTTAAAGAATATAATGTGTTAATTAATAATCTTTAGAGATGATTTTATAACATTTGGACAGAGGCACCCTATTCACTGTCTTTATGCTAAGCTAAGCTAATCAGCTGCTGCTGGTAGTTTAGTATTCAGCATTCAGATATGAGAGTGACACCAAGTGATTAAAATGACCCAAAATGGCAAACTATGCCTTTAATTTGTTAGTAGCAGTATTTTGTTCATTATGTTGTTACTGATCTGAATTATCCACAGAGGTAAAGAAGTCAAACTGAAGCAGTTTCACATTAAAAATAGTTTTTTCTCCGATGCTGTTCTGCAGACAAAGGTTTTCCTGGAAGAGTTTAAAGTCGAGCTGCCTGTAACATTTATTAATAACATCGTCTGACACATAAATAAAGGTTTCATGGCCCAACAATCCGATAATACATATTGGAGTCTAGTGATTATGATGTACTTCTGAAAAATGTTGTGTTTTGTGATGTGGCAAAAAACTCACCTGATTAGGGTTCGTGGAAGATCAAGGGGCCGTTGAATCAATGGCATGGCACCATTTTCACTGTGTGCCGGATTCTCTGCAGACTTCTCCTCTCTAAAAAAAAAACAGACCCAGTGATTAAAACCAGTAAAAACACTAAATATGGCAGTTTCTTGTTAAAAAATCTGTGTTTTTCCTATCATGTTTGTCAAACAACGACCTCTAATGCTTGTTTCTCTGATAACTTAATACCTAAAGGCCTAAAAAAATTTATTATAGTTAAAAAACCACCAAGATCTTAAAGGTGTATTGTAAAAATGTGGCTTAAAACTGGATAAAAAGTTAATTTATGGCAGCTTTAAGTAGATAACCAAGCTGACAAATACACAAACAGGATATGATGCGAATGACAGTCAAAACTTTAATTTAACACACTTAAATTTACAGACTCCCCTGGCCTTGTAAATTGCTGGAAATGTAAGTACACAACTCAACAAAAATATGTAACACAAGTCCAGTTGTTTTTAGACATTATGGGGGAAAGTGACATATTTTACCTTTACTGTTAATATAAGAGAAGAAACAATCTTCTTATTTCACTCTCTGAAAGAAAAGTCCCCAAAATGTTGAACTGTTCCTTTAGTTTGAAGGGATTTCCATCCATATTCTGTGAACGAATCCTTAAACTAAAACTCGTAACTCTTCATCACAGTTTCACTCTGAATCAAACTGGAGAACAAAACCAACACAAAGAGTCACAGACTGTAACACACAACACTGCACCTGCTCCCTGCTGGCACGAAGCCTTTTTTATAATTAGAAATCCCAGACAGGTGACTAACATGCTTTACCGCCTTCGATATACATCAGGCCTTTAATCCCACGTTGAAAAAACAGAAAATGTGGAGCAGACAGACGTCTGGGTGTGTCAGACAACAACCTTCAAACACACCACAGAACCAGTCCGAGAACAGACCACTGACAGGCTGCAACACAATGCAACAAACACAACCACAGACTACAACAACCGGCTCAACTAACAGGATGTATTTAGGTTTTATTTAAGTAAAACCCGTCTAATTTCAGTTCATCTTTTAAGGGGAGAAACTAAAGGTCAACAGGGTCATTTTTTAAATTTATGTCACCATAAAACTTCACCAGTTTATTTACATTAACACAATATTTCTTTTTGCATCACACTTTTTCTGCATATTTCCAGGACAGAAATCTGAACATTGGATACAGCAAATATCTCGTTATTATTTCATTTTGATGATATATTAGGTTCAAAATGTTTTTACAGAAGGAAATTTGGATATGTCCTTTTATAATTTCATAAATCAGAAGATACTGTCAAAAGCCATTTAAAGAATTTCGTGAGCAAAATGTGAAATAAATCAGAGTATCAACGATATATAGACAAACCTCTCTGTAAAAACCTTCAGAATAAAGTCAGGAATAAAAATTTGGTGTCTGAACTTGAAGCTGAAATTGAGATTTATGAGAAAAAAACATTGAGAAATGGCCTTTAAAGGTTTTCATACTTTCTTAATGTAAATGACTATTTGAAGACAAAATATTGAATCTAATTCACAGCAACAACAATATATAATCATGTAAAACACATAATGTGTAGGAGAAAGGGAGCTTTCTAAAGAGGATGAGGTTTAGACTTTTTTCATTATACTACATGCTGCAATAAAACACTAACGTTTAGTGAATTTAGGCGACATCTAAAGGAGTAAATGGATCAAATATAGTAAAATATACACCTAAATGTTTGTTATGGATGGCTTTTTTTACACTACCCTAAAAGAAGACAGAAAAATTAAAAAAAAAAACCTCTCGCTGGTGCTGGTATCTGGATGTTAATTTCTGCATTATAACCAGGAGCGTTAAGTATTTCTAAGGTTTCCTCCTGTGTGGACACAGAGAGCAGCAGCACTGGGAGCCACTGGATTCATTAGTGGTTGTGTGGGCTTTGCCTAGGTAACAACTATTGATCCGAGAGGCTCTTCTCCTGCATAAAAGGCTTTGGCTGCGGTAACCAGTCAATCATGACTGTCATTATGGGAAGACGAAAGCATCCGTTCACCGACAGGATCGACTGCATGCAGGCTGAGCAGGAAGAGCGGGGTGAGCTGGTGTTAGCTGGTGTTGTGGTTGAGGAAAGGTTAAAATCAGGTTTTCTGAGTGAAACAGTGAGATCTGGAGAGGGGAGCGGTACCAGAGGTGGTTTACAGACAGAGGGCGCTCTCAACAAACAGATCTACAAGGTTCTACAAGGACAAAACCTAAATACTTTCATGACTTTTTGAACCCATAATACAACTTCTGTGACCCTTCACAGCCTGAGTACATAATCAGAACTGTGCAGCTTACTTTACTCCAAATATCAATAAATGTATGAAAATTAAACAGCAACCTTTTCTAATCTGTAGCAGTTGGTTATGTTTATATATTTACATCAAATACTTCAATCTGCAGGCACAGGTTTTATCTTAATAGATTCGATTATAAACTTATTTTTGGATGTAAGTTGCAAACAAGGCAGCAACATAATAATATAATCTACATACCACTTAATATTTAAAGGCTCTCTTTTACTATACATAATATACATTCAAAATATTAAAATGTTATATATTAAACAAACTCAATGACATTTTCACGCCAGGAAAATTTGGTTTTGAATTTTATTTACTTTTCAAGGTTTTCAGTGCCTGTGAGAAATTAAGAAATGTTGATATGGGCATTAGTATAATAACAGTAATTTATCATTGAGGATTAATTAAATATATGGAAGTCTTTTTTGGATTTTTGGGGCTGTTTTATGTTTTTATCTGCTCTTTTATTTTCGAGCTTCTACATGAGGTTAAAGTGCACTTGGTCCCAGTACGTTAGTATGACAGTAAATTCTTAGTAATTTATTTTAGCCATCAACCAGAGAACTTAAAGGAGCTGCAGATGTTTCCCTTTTTCTCTGCTGGGACTTTAGGCTGTGGCTCAATAAAGGTAGTTTCAAAGGAGGAAATATGGCACAAAAAGTAAAAGCCGTAATGATGCAATTCTGGAACTAATAAACTAAAAAAAAAAAAGATTACTTTCAGTTCATGAAACCCTTTTCCAGCATGTCTAAACGCTCCTTTCCATCATCTCCAAGAGCAGATAGAAAGCCAATATCAATATTTCATAAACAAATGAAACGCTGGATGGAGGCGAGCATCCTAGTGGCCCTGGAGGAGAGTCGATCAATGGTAGGATCGCTCTGTCCGCTGCAGTCTGCCAGCACACAGGCCCACACAGGGTAATGCTATTACCCATCGACCAGCCGGCTGCTCTCTGAGTGGACTAATCCAATAAAAAGCATTAAAACATTTGTTCTCTGACACACTGGCTGCAGGTCCGAACGAGCCCACCTGGCAGAGGACACAATAAAGTACTGGACTTAAATACAGTACTCAGCTACTTGTACTTTACTTGAGTATTTTTATTTTATATCTAGTGCACCACACTTTATTATAATATTAGGTATCATAGTTTTTAACCCTCTCAACTCCAAGCTGCTACCCTGGCGTTTTTTACTCTTTATATATATTACTCACTGTGGTCTTGTATTTCACTGCAACACATAGAATATATATAAAATATGTAAGTAATGTAAAAAAATCTAAGTCCTGCAGCTCTATAGAAACAGCACAATCATGTATAGAAGTGGAAACAACTAAAACATGTGTTTAAGATAAAGTATTTGTTAAAAAAAAGAAAAGAAAAGGGAAAAACGCTAGTTGAATTTCTCAGATAAATTATTTTTTATAAATTGGAAGCAAAATTGGAATTTACTGATACAACACGATTTGAAGTTCCCACAAGTATCATGAATATTGGAAAAAAATTGATCTCCACATGCATGTGGAACTATTTGCATTTCTACACCCTCTCCTGTCCTCTCAGCTGTGTAAACAGATTTTCAGTAAATATTTGTGAATGACTGTTCATCTCAGCAGAATCAATCAAGGCTTCACAGTGTCGCTGAGGAGCAGAATTTAATGTTTTTAACTGGATCTGGTTATTGCAAACGGTTTGTTTTTGGCATTGTTTTAAATGAGACCTAGAATAAAGCAGTTAATGCATCAGTAACTATAATCCCTAATAATATAGTATTCTGAATTCTGCAATATGAATATTTATACTTTTGGAACTTTTAAGTATGTGTTGTTGCTAATACTTTTGTTGTTTTAATTAAATAAAATGTTGAATGCAAGACTTTTACTTGTAACAGAGTGATTCTACACTGTTGTACTGTTACTTTTACTATTAGAAATAAATGTTTAATATTAAGGCTACTTTCCACCACCAGGGAACATTTTATAATGTGGAGATACTTCAGGCAATCAAGTTAATATGCTACTGTTAGCCACAATTAGCTTCCGTTAGCAGGATCATTAGCTTAGCCGCTAGCAGCTAACTAGCTTACCATGGTTGGCTTACAAGCTGACATTACCTCATGAACAATGTCTCAGATGTGTGATTTCAGTTTCTAAACAGTAAGTGGCATTCTCAAAAACAGGACAGAAAGCAGTCATGTCTACTGAACAGTGTTTAAATTAAGATGTTTACCTTTAAAATGCAGCGAGGTGTTCACAGTCACACTGCAGCTGGAACATAGCTGAGCTCTTCCAATATGGCCGCCACGTCGGCAGATAGAGCAGAAAGACGCTTTTACTTTGCTGTTGCTACCTCCGCTGTTAACCAGGTGCTGATACACTGAACAGTTTATCTTCAGAGTGTCTTACAGGGCAGTAAACAAAACTGTCTTATATACAAAACAAGATGGCCGACACCTTACCAATCATCCAATGAGAACTCAGCACAGGGCCCGCCTCGAAAGAACTTTCAAAGTAAAAGCACACAATGAATACATTATCACAGATATAATACCAGTTTTTATTTTAGGCATAATAAAATATTAAAAACAGCTAAAACAACAAATAAGCTCTTTTTTATTAATAAATTATCATCTCCAAAAAACTTTCCAAGAAGGTACTTAGTTCATAGTTTAAAATAAAAAATTGAGCTTTGTGGCTTTTGCACTTTACATCATTAAAAATATATAATATTCTAATTTTAATCCTTGCCCGGGTCTTAAACCTAACATCATTTGATTATATTACACCAGTTATCTTCATGTAGTCATACAAACCACAAGCATATCCTTTAATGTACTACCAGGAGTGGAGTGGATGCAGGTTTAGTATGTTTCTCCAGTGGGAACAAGCTAAAATGTCTCATCTTAATAGTGTTAAAACTGAAGTTTGTAAATGTACAAACCTGTCAGTGGTGGAATGCAACAAAGTGCATTTACTCATGTAGTTTTGAAGTACACTTTATATTACTTTATACATCTAATCTACTATATTTCAGAAGGAAATATTTCACTTTTTACTCTTTTACATTTTTTGCATTTGGAATGCATTGCTTTTACATGACATTCAGTATTGTGTTTGTAAAGTTGTGTCACATGATTGCTGGTCCAGATTTGAGCTTTGCCAGCAGTTTTACCTGCTGAACATCTCTGCAGAGGAGCTTCATGTGTGTGAACTTCTGTGGAATCCATCTGTCACTGAGGCTTTTAAATGGAAATCCACCGGGTGGTAAACACGTGTCTCGGCCATCTGCAGCGCCTCAAAATTTCCCTCATGCTTTCCAGAAGTTCCCTTTCTCCTCTGATGCCATCCCTGTTTGGCTTCCCTCTTCAAGGCCCCACGCCGCCTCACTCCAACCCCCCCCCCAGATTCCTCTCTCCTCATTTGCAGCAGGTCGTCGGCCCTGTCAGCTCTGAGGAATCTCACAATATTAATCTGTGTTCTTGTTCACCCTGACCTTCACTTACCTCTCTCTCTGTTTCTGCTGCATCTGTCTCTCCTCATTTGTAGTCTGCAGCTCTGTTACCTGTCTATCTGTCTGTCTGTCTCCTCTCATTGTGTCATTGTTTATTTAACAGGATAAAAGCTTCATAAAAGCCTCACAACTCCTCTGCAAAACAACAATTAACATATGTTAGTGATCTGGGAACGAGAAGTAAAAGATTCTTTCACTTTCTTTGATTTAATCAGTAACAGAAACTGCTGTAGTAACATAGGTTAGTCTGGTTTTGCAACACTCATAAAGGGGGAGGAGAAGTTGTGGATAAAGACCCCCAGAGACTGGGAGGTGAGTGGGTAAAAGCATGAGAAAGAGGAAATGAAAAAGTGAGGAGAACCAGGAAACGCCACGTCACAGAGAGTCTTCAGTGGGTTAATCCCTCACAGTCTGCATCAAATCCTCATGAGAACATAAACAAACACGGAGGATTAGACGCAGGAGCGGACGAAACGTTTACAGGCCTGAAGCAAAAACCACCCTGCCCCCCCAGAGTCTGAACTCTTTTCTTAATAAAAAGTTAAATGCTGCAGCTGATTTTGCTGACTGAAATCATTAAAAGCTGCACAGATTGTTCAGTGGTTGCATGTGTCTCTGACTGCCATCAGCTGGTGCTTTTTCCTCTTAAAAAGAAAAAGTTCTCTTCCACCTTACATAAAAACTGATCCCAGTGCTTTTTGTTTTTCAGCCATGAAAACTCTTCCATTATAAAAACAAAAAAAAACAGCGCAGGCCTTTTGTTTTTACGTGGAACACGAACGGCAGCATCCCGGGTCTTTTAATG
>CAFUXE010000840.1:216651-240242 GCA_903364295.1 Serranus cabrilla | reverse complement strand
TCGGTTACTGAAAATCACTTTTAATTACTGTAATCATGATTAAGCATGAAGCAAAAATGTATTTCTGCTCAGAATAAACCCACTTCAGCGGTTATAATGCTTTAATAACATGCTATTGTTTATCAAATGGGTGGAGGTGGATCTGTAATACAACCTATTATGCTCACAACTTTTCCTCTACCACCCAAGTTTTTTTTTTTTTTGTCTGACTGGGTGTGCCTCAGCGCTGTAACATGAGAGCCACATGACCAATAGGAAGACAAACAGTCTGGGAGTTAGTGTATTTCTTCCGCAAACTCTTTAAGGTGAGTTCATTTCTGCTCAAAATGCTTCATAGTGGACAGGCTCGTAAAGGTTAACGGTAGTGGTCGTGATGGGACACTTTAATAGGAAGTGATCGATTTAACTTTATCGACTCTTTTTCAGTGTCTCGTTACATAATCGAGCTTTTTTTCCCCTCTTTGACGCTGTTAAAACTCTCTAATACGCTCATAGTATAAAGGCAGCTTTCATTTAATAAAGTGAAGTGGGTCATTAGATGAATCTGCAATAATTTAATGCAGTTTATTCTTTAAAAAAAACCCCCAAAAAGTGCCGACTGTTATGGGCGTTGGTTGCCAGATCTGCTGCCACCGCGTAACTTTTTCCAGGAAGTGGAAACTTTTTAAAAGGCGTCATCCACTTGTGCTTTAACAACAAATATATCTATCTGTGGTGTTAACCTGCGATGTTTGTTTGGCCCTCTTTCCTCGCGCTGTAAGATGATACAATTAGAGGCCCAGCACGCGGGCGGATCGATACGTTTCCCATTAAGAGGCGCATTAACAGCGTTTAGTCCTGATGGTCAGCTGGCAGAGGTTTGGTCATCTGTGTGTGCAGCGGGATGCTCTGCTACACAACATCAATAAAACATGCATATTATAGTTCCTTTAGAGCCATGTGAGTGTTTTCTGTTGGAATTAGGGGGCAGATTGTATGTTTCACTTTGTGTTTTTATCTTAATAACAAATGCTGCTATACAAGATGTCAAGAAATTCACATTTTTCCAACTCTGCCTGTTGTTTTTAAAGCATATATTTCATAAAACTGTTTATGCTCAGTGGTGGACATAAAATAATAAATAAAAGTGCAAATATTTCACTCTAAAATATTCAGTTACAAGTTAAAAGTCATGCACTTATAGGAAAATACAACCAGATCATATGAAAAGTACTTGTTTTGCAGAAATATGTTGCATTCTTGTGCTGATTTTTACTGTTGTAGCTTGCAGGAGTTGTGATAGTTTTAACTGCTTTATATATATACTGTATATATTTATATTATTATAAGTTATGTTACACAAATCTGTATTTATTTTCTTTATATCTTTGCTTTTTTGTCAAACGTACACACCCCTTTGGTCCAGAAAAGGTTATTTAAACAAAGAATATCTGACAACTGAAGAAGGGAAATCAATTCCTGTGTATCTGAAAGATAGTAGCTACTGTGTTTGTGAGGGGTCACACGTCAGTGTTGTGAACCACTGATTCCATCTAAAATGATGCATTTTATTTAAAAGTTATCTTTTCTTATGCATAATCTATGAACAGTAGGAGACGTAACCAAAGCTGTTAAAGAAATGCAGTGAAATAGGCCTAAAAAGGGCAAAATTTCCTCCTGAAATGTAGCATAAAATGGAAAAACTCAAGTTTAACAAGCTTTAAAATACAAGTAAATACATCAACATGGCACCAGTGTGTTACAGTGAACTTAAGTGGAAATGTTACTAAAAAAATAGACCTGTTTTTCTTGTCTGGAGCCTTGAACTCAGATCTCTGATGAGATGCATCTCCAGCTCTCCGTCTCTGAAAATGTGATTTCTTCAAACACTTTTATGTTTGAACTGTGTGAAGGTTCCTCACATGCACTCAGTCTGCAGTTAAAAACCCCCCGGGACCCTGAGAGAGAGAGAACATCAGAGGGAAAAACAGGAATTACTGTTTTAGCACGGACAAATCTAATAAGATACAGTAACTGTAAATGTTCTGACATCCTGCTGGAACTTGGTGCACTTTGCGGTCCATTCTGCATAACGAGTACTTTTACTTTTGATACTTTTAAAGTACATTTTGATGCTGATATAGTTTTGACTGCAAGTGCAGTAACTTCACAGTGTTGTATTAGTACTTTTAGTGACGTAAGAGACCTGAATACTTCTTCCACTGTGCACACATCAGTGTTCAGGTCTGTTTGATGCTGCAGGCTGAGAGATGAGAGCTCTCTTCTCTCTTCTCTCTGGCTGATAAACCCACAGAGCAGACCTCAGCAGAGACTCGAACCAGCTGACAGATTATTTTCCATTGTCTTGTTGCTGTGGTAACTTGCTGAGTTTCACTGGAAAACGCACCCTTGCCCAGCAAGTTTAACCTCTTACACTTAATCACGTCCCACGCCTGCTGCTCTGTTATTTACTGACTGGCTGAGGGAGAAACAGCCTCACAGCTTCTCCTTCAGCCAGTCCAACTAAACTGGACACAAACAGAGAGAAACCTGAACTCTGTCTGTGGAGGCGGCCAGCGACTGTTTCATCATTTTCTATCAAAATCTGATTTCCACCCAAATTACACATTTCCAGTTTTGCAAAAGGACAAGTCCGAACATGCCCAGAAACCCATCTGGGTTGCTCTTACAGTCAGCTTTTCTCTGCTTCCTGGCCTTTGGGAGGAGCCGTTTGTGTTAAATAACATTTTCCAATATGGACATCTTGTTTTTTTAAGTTCCTTCATATCAACAAACAGCAGCACTGAAAACCTGCTTCATTCTCAAATCTCTGTCAGGCCTTTTGAAAACAATTAAAATGTAGGAGACTTATTACAGGAAGAACAACAATATTAACTGGATTTTTTGAAGCTGATATTGATTCAATAGAGGAAAAATGTACAAATCTTTGGCAGCAGTTATAGTGAATATAGAACTTTTCTTTACGGACTGTGAACTCATTTTGCACCCTTAAAACTAAGCAAACTCGCAAATAGCTTACGAATATTTAACATTATTACATTATATTATTTTACTCTACTCTTTTTCAGCCAATTCTGGAAATGTAAATGGAGAAAATGAGGAATAAATTAAAAAATACAATAAATAGCTACAAAAACATCAGCACCGTACATTCAGTGTCAGTCAGTGGCTCAACATTAAAAAAAGAATAAATACATAAAAAAATAAAATATCTTCTGATTAATTTCTAAATCAGTTTTCTGCATTATATATTTAAAAAAATAAAAGCTTTCATATTGGACAACATGTTTCTTATAATAACTCACATTCCACTTAATAGCCTTTCTCAGAAATGTTAGTTATGTGTTCCAATATCAACACAATCATATCATCAAGTAAACCAGAAAAATATTAAGTATGACCTAAAACACAACATGTCAAAAATACCAGGATGTCCTAATGCATTTTTCAGTATGTTTGTTCTGGTTATTCTCACCACAATCCTCTAGACAGCAATTTGGAGCCAGAGGGTCAAAGTTCAAGGCACCATGTTATCATGTTAGTCTGCAAAATAAATCTGCTGTTACGACCTCATCTGAAGCACTTTGACACCTGAAATGTTTTCATTTTGAGATGTGCTTCTTTGAATCCTTGCAGAGTTGTTGTTTCCTGTCTTCATGCTAAGCTAAGCTAAGCTAACTGGCTGCTAAGCTAAGACAATAAGTGTATTTTACATCATTTCAAACTATTTATTTTAGCATAAAAGCTTCTTATTGACGTTGAGTCGTGACAGTGAAGGAGTCGGTGCATTTCTTTTAGCTTTGTCATAATTCCCACAATGTAAATTTCTTGTACTGAAACAGTTGATTTCCCAACAGTAAACACACAATTAACATGTGAACAGTTCAGCCCACAGCCGTCACTGCTGAATTCCCTTTGCATTGTTGGCTCGTTGCTCACTGGGTGTGGCCTGCAGCCAGCACTGAAGCTCACTTGGCTGTTTCTGTCTTTCCTTATCAGTTTCTGCTGTGTTGTAAGAGCAACGAGGGAGCAGGCAGCAGTCCAACCGCACAGGAACACAAACTGTGAGTAAAGCAAAAAAACATGACTTTCTGTCAGTAAAACTATAATGTGTGGTAGTTCTCAGGAGACATTTTCTTTCTTAAAGTTCAGTTTCTAAGCTTGTTGATATTTTTCAGGATCAGCCTGAGAGACGTCAGCAGAGATGGCCAACCAGCTGCAGAAGCTCGTGGCGGAGAGGAAGGACATGGTGGAGACAGTGATGGAGGTGTTTGAACAGGGGGCCGAGGTGGTCGCCAGTATCGCCGGCGACCTTTTCCCCGTCTTCTCCATCGCCGCTCCGATCGTCAAACTGGCTCTGGACAACGTGGAGAGCAAAGAGGCGGCGTTCATGAAGGAGCAGTTCCAGAAGGTGCGCGATCGCCTGGAGGTGGTGTCGGAGGAGATTCAGCGGATCAACGACGAGATCAAGAAGAGCGGATTGGACGCCGTGTATTTCCCGGTGGAGGAGAACATCACTAACCAGTTCAGGAAGTACATGGACATCCTCAACGCCAAACCCAAGTTCCGGGAGGTCAAGAAGAAGCTTTTCCTGGATCATTTCTCCAAAACCGGCAGTGACAAAAACCTCAACACCCTCTACAACTCCGTGACGGGAGATAACTTCTCCGGGGAGTCCGTACTCGAGATCACCATGAACTACGAGGAGAAAAGTCGGCGGCCGGTGGAGGACTTCTGCGCCCGCCTGAAGAAGCTGTTCTGCATCGGGCTCATCGCGCTGTTGGGCCACGCCGCGCTGAAGGGATACGACGAGGAGGACTCGCTTCTGAAAGACTGGGGGGAGAAGATGAAGACTGTCCAGGAAAAGATGAACGTCGTCATTGAAGACTGCATCACCAGCTTCCCCATACAGGCCGAGATCGACGTCCGCCGGCTGGTGAGAGACGAGACCAACCTCACCAACCAGCAGCTCGCTGACGCTATGATCGAGAAGCTGAGGAAGAAGTACGACTGGGTGGGCTGGTCCGTGCGGATATTCCGCTCCCCGTCAGGCCTGTTCGCCAACAAGAAGGATTTCCACTGTCCCACCGGGAGGAGCCGCTTCCAGGTGCCTTCGTCGGATGAGAAACTCAACGTCTGGGTGTCCTACAGCTCCTCCGCCGAGCCCGTCGACAAGAATCACATCCAGCAGCTGATCCAGAGCCAGAAGAGGCTCTCGGTGGTGGGAGTCGCAGAGATCCTGTTTGAGAAGCTGCCGGGCGCCAGCGTCGTCCACACGGTCAAGACCAGCAAAGACCTGGGCTGCTCCTGGAGCTTCACGGACGAGCTGCACTACTGGGAGGAGCACAAGAACTTCTTCGTCTGCGTTCACTCGGCTTAAAGTCACAGACGCCAAATAAAAACTCTGAAACATTCTGTGATTGTAGGTTAAAATCCCAGAATCTGTCGCTGCCTTTCTGCTTTGAAACACAATAAGTGCCTAAACAGAACTTCTTCAAATCTATTTAACAGTTTTTTCTCTTTTTCTAAGATTGGTTCATGTAAGTTTCTTCCAGTTTTATTTTAAAAAAGGCCAATATAAGAAATCCCAACATGCTTTAAGGGGTTTTACAATCAGTGCAGCACAATGTGACTCTCTATTGATTCAGATAAGGAAAAACCTTTAACAGGGGAAAGAGGAGGAAACTTTTAGGGGGATGAAACAGATGTCATGTGTGCAGACGCTACAGAGTCAGATAAACTACATTATATAATGAATATTACTTAGATTTTTTATCTGATCCAGCTGTTTTTTTTAAATTTCTCACAACTTTTTGTGGCTGTATCACATCCCAGTGCCTTTATTTTTTAGGAAACTTAATTTATCGTGATAAGTTGACAGCCAAAAAAATTCTGCCAAATGATCTACAACGACGTCTCTTCTGCCGCCATAAATTTCAGGAGGTTGTTGTTGTTTTTTGGGAAACTTGTTGATGTAGAATCCGGCTGTCATTCAGAGATTAGGTGCTGCTGGTGGTGATAAGCGGTGACCTCGCCCTGTGGAGGACGAATCAACCAAAACCCTGAGACGAAAAATGTCTCCAGATATTTACAGTCTCAGACAGAAACAGTGAAGCTCGTAACAAGCTGCTTCACAGCTCCAGAAACTGTCGTACACATGAAACTTTATTTACACACCCTGCCGCGAACATGCCGAGGCGTAGTCACGGCAACACTTTGTTTACATACAGACGCCTGACATATCTGTTCCTGTGTCACGTCTTTACTTGTGTGGTTGTGCAACACAAAGCGGAAAGTTGCACCTGCTCAGAGGTGGAGGATTCATTTATATAGGATCATGTAAATCATGGGTTTGGGATCTTTCTTTTTTTTTTTTACAGATTATGATCAAAATGTGTATAATCTGACCTCTACACTACGTTGTGATGGAGAAACTGCAGGAAGACACCACTGACTTTTAGAGCATTTGTTTTATAAAGCTGTAATCTGTGTTTCCTCCTTTTGTTTGTGTTGTTTCTGTGTAAGTTTAATAAGTTTCTTCATTCCAACGACCAAAACTTGCCCCATATTTACTGTAAAATTATTGTTTTTTTAGAAAGTCTTGCACTGTTTTATATTATTTCTGTTTCCATTCAGTATATTTGAGTTTTCAGAGTCTCAAAATCCTTTTGGTACTCCAAAGCAATGAATGTTATAAATCTGCCAAATAAACTCGGTCATGCATCATTTGCTTGTAGTTTTTTTATGTGAATAACTTGCAGTTTGTTTTGTAACCTCTGAATGTCTGGATACAAAACATTAAACAAATCGGCTTTTAGCTTTAGGCTAATTGATCGTGGTTTTGTGGTAGGAACAATATAATTTCTGCTAAAAATTAGGCTTATAATGTAATGCAAACATGTTTTTAATGGTATTATTACATTATTATTTATGAATTCATGTTTAAAACAACAAAAAATCACAACAATTATGGTTACTAATACTTTGAAATCACTTTTCTTATCCAAATGTTAATTTATTTACTTTATTTCAGGCAAAAAAAGAGATGTTTTTAGAGGCTTTTTTGGGGCCTTCTTGCCCAGTAAAACCAGTATAATATCATAGTTGTTTTCTGTAACTAATAACTGAGCAGCTTCACAGCACCAGTTAAGGTCAAATGTCACTTCAAACAAACAACTAACAGAGAAGGAATAAGTACCACATCAAATTCTGCAGAGTGAGGAATTTAACACCCGACTGCTGTGTGTAGAAACCTTAAAGCTCAGTATATATAAAAAAAGAGAGAGAGAGAAAAGAGAAAAAGGATGTTATGGTTAGCCAGTTTGGAAACACCCATGGAGCTCTGTAATCATGTGGTTGTGGCTTTTCTATCTTCGGCGTATTCAGACTCACGGCCTGCAGAGCGTCGCTCAGACGGGTCAAATGTCCCAACAAGTGCAAAGGAAAACAAAGATTATTCGTCTAGATTTAACTGATGTGATTGGACAAAGACAAACTCTGGTTTCATTGATGCGTCGTGATTTGCCTCCTTATATTAGTGTGTTAGGGTATATTATATATATATTCATGAAAATTTCCTCTTTTCACTGTTTTTCATGGGACCATAAGCGTGTACTTAAGAGAAGAGGTCATATTTAGAATATTATTTACCAATTTTATTTATTTATTTGAAAAACAAGCTATTATTTTGTTACAGGATGTTACAGATTTTCTATCATTGTATTACATAAGTTATTTTTGTACCATTAAGGCATAATAAAGCTCGTTCTCTGTCTGAATTTGTGTCTTGAGGGCCAATTATTTAAACCTCTATAAAAGCCGACACAGTGAACTCTAAAAGCTAAATGTGGTCAAAATAAACTCTGTCCTTTTATGAAAAAACAGGAAAGAGGTTTTTTATACAGCTTCTTCACAAAATATCATGATAATGAAGATCTCTCCTGTTTGAAATAATGCTGCTTTATCATAACGTTTGCTAAACCCCCACCCACAGGACAGGAAGACCAGTTTGAAGTGAGTTAGTTTTCATGAAATACTGAGTAGTTTCACTTATTCAGGCTTGTAAAAAACTATTCAAATTATCTGAGAAGGCCAAACTCACTTTAAAAATATGCAACCAAGGTGTTGAACCAAAAAGATTTGGGAACCTGTGGTGTAACTCGCTCTGTATCAGCATCTTCTCCTGCTACAAGGTCAAGGTTATTCAATTTATTTATTTATATAACAAGACATGAGCAAGTCTCAACAGACTCCAAAGAGATTAGAAATAAAAAAACAAGAGAAAGGACAGAAAAGAACAGGTGCTACCATGAAATCCTGCTGAAATATGCTGCAAGAAATGCAGAATAAAATGTACAATAACATGGACAAAGACTTATATAACAGTGATTATATGAAGCCAAAGGATAGAAGGCATTTTGTTCAGTGCAAGCACAAGAAATAATGTAAAACAGCAGGAACTTTGCTATAAATTTGTGGGCTCAGACTTCCTTTTGATGTCAGAGGGAAAATACTTTAAAACCTGCAGACTTGCAGAGGAGACAGACTTTGTTGTCTGTGTACCTGTTTGCCAAGTGGAACCAGACTGAAGGAATCCAAAAGTTTCCCTTTTGCTTCTTAACGAAGCAAATCTCTCACAAATGCTTTCCAAATTTCCACTGACACATGAGCCGCCGTGTTACATCACTGCTGAGAGCCGAGGCCCAAACACGGCTGCATCAGCAACTCTGAGGAAGAAAAGGTCGAAGAAAGTGATCAACGTTGACGTATCTGAAAAGTAGCATTTTTGGTTGGCAAGAGATTATCTTTATAAGTTAATGTGATAAATGTTTTAAACATCCGGTAGATACAGAACAAGATTATCAATCATTTGGAGTTTTCATGCATCAACAGTTATTATATAACACTGGAATTATTAGCTCTCAAAACACAATTTTGTCCGGTACAGAAGCAGCGTGACGGTAAAAGCCACGAGGTGGGCGAGCGCACAACCAACCCAGGACTTCCAACAATGAGGCTGCTGTTTGTGCGCCATTGTTGAGAGTTTTGTCTCTTTTTTAATCCTAGAGTTTTAATCCTGTTGATGCCACTTGAATTTGGGTTTGTCCTGCGACAGTTTTCGAAAGAATTCACACGGACGTTTTCATGTGAATATGTTGTTCTGATGGATTTTAGTCCAATATTCTTTCTCTTTTAGCTCCGTTTTTGGTCTCCACCACCTCACGAGGGAAATATCCGTCTCTTTAGCGGCTAAATGCTCCATTTTTTAGAGGTTTTTCTCTGATAGCTGAAACAAAACACTATGAGAACACTGAACAAAACAGTAAAACTAACATATCCTGTGCAACTCAGCAGCACATCACATGGGCACAGATACCCGACTTCCCTACGTGTCTTTTCTCTTTCCACGACCGATATCAAATAAAGGCTTGGAAAAAGGGATATTTCCATGATTCTACACCTCAACGTAGACTTTGAAGTAACAGGGTCAATGTGATCGAAAAGGAAAATAATCCACCATACTAAAAGTTAACCAAAGAAGCAACTAAAATAAAAAACAACATAAAAACACGCAGAAATTAGGAAAAAACTGCTAATGAGCCAATGAGGATTTTAACCCAAATGTATCTAAATGTGTACAAATAGAAAAACGGTAGAAATCTGAATAAAATAACAAAATAAAACGGAGTCATGTCGCTGCCACAGGCCGGTTTCCGTCTCCACCAGGTGGGCCGAAGTGGCTGCTGACACCAAACTTTTATATGGGAGAAGTGATGCTTTTAATCAGACCAGAATGACTCTTCCATGAATATGATTTGGCCACACAGCCCTGCATTGAGTCCGGCCCATCAGGTGACCTCAGGAACGCAGAAAAACATCACGAGGCAACGAAAAGATTCGTCCGCTTTGCAGGAAGACATTGTGCTGCCCAACGTCCCCTCAGTGCAACACTCAGCTCGGCCCTAATTCAGTCTCAATGGGAAGAGCTTTAAAAAAAGAAGTGGTGACATATTTTAATCAGGTGGTGCAGGTGGGAGGGGCCGGATTCATGAGATGCATCGTCTGATTCTCGGCTCTGGATGCAGCTCATGTAAGGAAAGAAATATGTTTGGTTTCTATCAAGAGGAAGCTGAAAAAGTCGAAGTGAAGGAGACTTCAAAGAAAAACCCAACGAAGTTAGTCAGTTACTAATGTAGAGCTGATGTTTGATCTCTGAAGGACTTCTTTGTGCAGATGTGGTCATCTTGAATAACTTTTGGTTAAGTTTTCTAGCAGTTAAAGAGTTACGGACGATTGTTTTTACTGATTATCAAACTTCAAAATGTTTTATTGACCTGTAAATACATTGTTAAATTTGCTTGAAGATGTTTTTCCTAAAATAAAAGATATTGAAAGTTATGACAATAACAATCTGAATCACATACAAGGAATTTTCTGTGGTGTATTGGTACAAAAGACAAACAAAGCATTAAAATAAAACTATACAAAGACGAGTTCTTCAGCCCAAAAACAGCAGCTTAAATAGAAAAGGCAAGTTGTGCAACCTGTAATAAAAGGAGCATTTTACCCTTAAATAAAAAATAAATAGTGTTTTTTTTTACTTCTCTCCAATATAATGGAACTTGTTGGCCCTTCACTTGTGCTAAAGTACCAAAAAAGATTAGAAAAAAATGTGAACCAGTTACTCAAGATAAACCAAAGAACTTACTTTGAGCAGTTTCTATTTTCAACAACAATTTCTACCAAACTTCACCCCCCAAACATACCACCGTGCAGAAGGAACCGTGCATTTATTAATGGGTGAGAGGCTCGTAAACTGTAACGTTAGCTCACTTACCCGAGCTGATGGTCGTGGTGCTGTAGGAAAGAAATAAACAGTTTCTTTATTTGCACCAACACTCAGAAACTCACATCAAAACAATCTAGATTCATAAACAGCACTAAAGGTAACAGGAAAAATATGTAACATTTTGATTTTGGGGTGAACTGTCACTTTAAGAGAGTTAGTTGTTGTGATTATTCAGCTTCCTAGTTTTTGTATTAATGCTGAAAGTGGAAAAGTGGAGCATAAATCTTTAAGCGCCAACATTTGGTAATTTACATTAAAATGATCTTTTATATGCTTTGCATTTAAATTTCCAGATATTTTATGAGTCTGCAACAAATTGCTCAAAAAGATTAATGATGTTGGTGAATCACATGGTGCCAATAATAAGTTTATTTTTATGATTTCAAAAAAAACTGGCTACACTTAAAGCTGTTCGATACACTATTTATATATTATATAACAGAGGACCAAATGAAAATGCACCTTTAAGGAACATTTTCACTTTATTTAACAAATCTTTTTGGTGATAATATGTCAGTATTGTGTTTACAGTGCCCCCATGTGGCCAAAAAATGTATTTATTCAGCTTAAACGTATTGATTGGTGTTATTGCTGCATTAAATAAACAGTCATGAGGAATTTGGGGGGGAAAGAAAACTTCTAAAACCACAAACGTCTCGACTCTCTGTCCTCAAACAGCAGGTTTTCCCTCAGCACCTCTCGGCCGCCTGTGACTGTGATCTAACATACCAACGTCTGAACAAGACCCGACAGGCTCATGTGGCATCGACGATCTGACTGAGTGTCAAAGAAAAGTCTCCTGTGTGGAGCTTTCAGGGTGGTATCACAATTCAGATCTGCTTTTAAAACGTGACCTGAGGCGTCTTTCAGGTGCCTTCAAACACACAGTGACTCTGATGTGTAATAACAAACAATGACACCAACACAAACTATGCAAAGACTTCAGACTCCTGACTGTTTTTATTCCATTACAAAGAGACAACAGACACTGAGACTCAACAAACCGTCTTTAACATGACAACAAATTCTCATCACCAGAATCCACATGATATTTTCCGAAACATGACTGTTTTAAACACATTGGAGCGAAATTTTGAAATGATGCATTAAAGAAAATGATAATTAGTGAGTCCTTTATAACGCATTCATTATTTTTCAGAGAAGAGAAAAATCACCTTGACTTGAATGCACATTTTTTTTGTTTCCATTAAGTTTTTTCATGCAAATCTTCAATATTGCGTATAAAAATCTATTGATGGAAACCCAACCTTTGTTAATGTGAAACAGAGCAACGTAAAGCAGCAAATCTACTTGGTTACTGTTAAGAAAAAGGAACAGAAACTACTTTTATACATAACTTCCTGCAGGTCGAACACTGGTCTCCCCAGGCTACCTTTGGTTGGTTGTCATGCTACATCACTAAACTAAATTTTGTAGGAAAGCTGTGAATTTCAGTGCATTACTTTTTATAGGAAGTTACAAACCTTTTTTGTGATTAACTTTATGAAAATAGAGCTCCCAGCGGCCACTGTGGGCCGTCATTCTTTGCATGTTCTTATTTGAATTTATAGCTAAAACATAAATCAGAAAGCAACAGGGAGTAATGTTTCTACAATAAATGCTGTGAGCACTGATAGCACAGCTGAAGCCTCTATTTTTCACATCCTCCCATTATCTGCTTCTGGTACGTTTTATATAGGAAGCAGGCGTCTAAAATCCACATATAGGCTTTGGACTTTTGTACATTTCTGCATATTTAGCAACTAAAATGAAATAAATCCCATTTAAAAACAGGTTTACATGCAAAATCTGATGAGAAACAACATTTCTCATGTGATCCACACCCAGAAATGCAAAAATCAACCCTTTTTTTTGGTCCTATTTCAACAAACTAACTGATGCAAACCAATCAGACTCCGTCCAACACTGTGTGACAGACACCAGGTCCAGCCCTCTGCCGTGTTTTGGCGCTGGGAGGTTACGTCGACATTTTACAGCTCATCAGTCAGGATTGATAACATGAAAACACAGACATACCTGTGGCTCGACTTTAAGCCGCTCCGTGTGTTTGTGCAACAGGAATTCAACATGAATCAACAAGATCAGAGCACCTGCTGCAGTTTTAATGAGAGCAGAGAAATATGACAGGTGCCTCCGTCACAGTTAGATGTTTTTATTAAAACCCAGAGTTTCCTGTAATAAAACTCTGCTTTTAAAACAATTTAAAAGAATTATATGAGAGGGAATTTGGATTTTGAAAAAATAAAAATATTTGGATTTTATAAAAAATTTTATCAAACCAACAAATCAGTTAAGTCATGTTGCATTTGTGTGTTAGTTAGATGCTTTTTTGTTATTTCGGCATGACAAGACACTTTTCTGTTTGATATGGTAACTTAATTCACCTTATAAAATACAGGCAATAAAGCTACAGTTATCTCAGTGTCAGCTGAAATTTTAATATATTTAGTATAACTTCATGTCAATCAGTCTTGCACCAGATTTGTCAAATAAATACATCTGGATTAAAAATACATCCAGATTAAAAATCAAGGAAATACAAATAAATCCAACGTAAATACTTAAGAAATAGTAAAAAAAAGTATATAAAAAGATACCACGAGCCAGTGTCCTGATGTTCCCACACTAAAATATTATTTGTCTTAAATTAAGTTTTATGCTGACTGAAGTGTGAAGGCTGAAAATAGTTAGATATGTGTTGAATAAAAAAAAAAAAGAAATGAAGAAATAAGATCAAGGTGTCGCTGCCACATTGACACATTTCACCTGATATTTAATAAACCTTTTAATAAAACCTAAATCATTAATATTAATAGAACCAATAATCATATTGGGATGTTTGTTTCTCATACAAAAGAAACTATTTATATGCTAAAATCAGGGAAACCCAGCAGGTTGTGTGCAAGTGTGTGTGTGTGTGACTTTAAGAGCTTTAGCTCCACCTGGTGGTTAAACAGCATCATTGCAGGTTCAGGAAAGAACGGAGAAAAGAGTTTTTATTGACGGAAATGAAGTCATTTACTTACAAAGATATAATTCACTTTATGGACTATTTTCATGCAGATGTTTCAGATGTAGTAAATCTTATAATTATCTTGGGTGAATGTATCCTTGTATCCAAGTGGAAAGGCTGTACCTCTTTCTGTTTTGATTGGTGATTTTGTTACTTTAATAAAGTATTTTATCAGAGAAATTCTACTTGTTTTTCTACATTCATAGCAAACGTTATATTGTAGTTCACATATATTAAGCCACGGCGGTTTTGATTATTTTAAGCTGATGTACTTAAAGTTTACAATGATGAGTTGATTATGATGCTGCTACTTCTCTGTGTTTGGATGATTTATAAATAGATTTTAGGCACCAGGATCGGTCAGGAGGGCTTCCTTCTCTGGGTGGTAAATCTCATCATGTCCGGCCTCCTGCTGACACAAAACAAAGTCAACTTTTATTACGAAGTCCAGCAGGAATACGACGAGCTCTCCTGATCCGTCCTTTACTGTTTAATGTCCTGGTTCACACCTCTCTCCTCCACATGTCCAACAGGTCCCTGATGCCCAGAACAGTAACAGAGACGCAGATCACCAGCTGAACAACAGTCAGGATGATCATAGTGACGTCCATGCCTGTCATCGAACGCTGATGAAGACAAGAAACAAAAGAAAAGTTTAAAATTCAGTTTAATTAAAAGAGGATAAATGGATTATGAAGTTTAATCAATGTGAAACTGCCAAAGTCAGTTTTAAAAGACTGAAAGTAATCTAGAATTTGTCATTTTTGACAAATCCCACTTAAATATTCAAACGATTAATTGAGCTTCACTTGTTTATGTTCCTTCATATATTATGCCATTAATTGTGCAAAGAAATAATAAAAATAAACGTAGGCATCAATTAATTGATTTAATAGAAATTTGTATTTCTTAATTAATTGGCTTCTTTATATTATTATTTTCTCTTTTATTTATCTGTTATTTTTAATGCATTCACTTAGTTTTGTTTAAATAATTTTAACAAATGATTAATTATTTTTCCCTCCTTATTTATTTCTACAAACATATTTATTTCTATATTTTTTTATTCATACATTTCTCTTCTGCATTTCTTCTTCAATATCCAAATAACGCAGCAAAAAATAATCCCAGACAAATAACATTTGTTTAAATCTTTAGTGCCCAAACATATTGTTGAGCTTTTTGTGGACATTTTTTTTATATATCTGCCTTCAGGAGGAGAGAAAATGACGATGAGAGCCACCGACAGGAGAGAAGCTCTAATATATTCACATTCTGTGTTTGTTTTTGTTTTTCAGGAAGTTAGTTGACTACAAATACAAATACAACTTCATCCATTGAAAGTTTTCTTACCTGTAACTTGTACAGCACAAATCTGCATTCATCATAACCAGGAGGGGACTCGTCACAAATCCCGAGATTAGAGTAATCTGTGATGTCGGCGCCGTACAGCGCGGAGCCAATAATGGCCAAGACGGATCCTATGATGTTCACAGCCACAGCAGAGCCCACCTGAAAGGAATACTTACTGAAGTAAAAGTACAAAAATATAAACACCAAAATGTACGAAAAGTATCAAAAGTTATGCAGAATGACCCCACTAAGATCGTTACATACTAGAAATATATTGAGATTTATTTGTTTTAATGCATATATATAAGCAGCATTTTAATTTTGAAAAGGTTGCAAGATGCAAGGTTAGGGCAAAAAAAAGCTCCTGGTTACGACATTAATACTTGAACTGACATCGTTCTGTTGGCTCTGTAAAAAAGTCAAGTCAAAGTTTATTTATAGAGCACATTTAAAAACCTCAGCTGACCAAAGTGCTGTACAGTTATTAACAAACAATAAAATCAGACACAGATATAGGAATAAATAAAAACAATGTAAACAATAAAATAAAACAAAAAAACAAGACAATAAAACGGAAATAAAGACTCAATTTAAAAACAAGAGTAGGAGTTAAAAGGAATAAAAGAGTAAAAATTTAAAAATGTAAAAGTGTTGCACTGAAGTCAATTTACGATTTCAGATAAAATTCTTCACATGGCACATGAATGCTGGTGTCCTGGGTTAAAGTCTAGAGTTTGTGTGCCTTCACATTACTACAGTCACTAGATGGCGCCACCAACACTTTAGGTTCATACAGCAGCCCTTTGAATGAGCTGACAATCACCTCTTTGACCACTAGAAGGTGGAGTACTAACCCATATTTACAGGCTGATAAATGACCATCCAACAGTCTGACAGCAACCAAATCAGCTCTATTACCTCCACCAATGTTTTCACCATTGTTTGTCTGTCTGTCTGTTTGTTTGTGAACAAAATAACTCAAAAAGTTCTGCACGGAATTGGATGAAATTTTCGGACAACTTGTGAATTTGAACAAGGAACAGGTGATCAGATTTTGGTGGTGATCGGTGATCAGGAACACCATCTGGAATTTATATTATTGTATGAGTGACCCTATTGCCTTCACTAACTGCCGCCATCTACTGGATGAAATATTTCAATGCCAGTGTGCTCCCAAAATACATACATACAATTCAAAGTGTGCAATTTGGTGTTGTGTAACTGACCCTATTGCCTTGGCGGAGGTCTGCGCTCTCCGAGTGCTTTTCTAGTTTATAACATGAGACCAACATGTTAAATTCCCTGTAAAATAAAGTGGTCCTTTACTTACCAAGCAACGGCCTTCAAACAAGTGCGCACAAAGAGACATGACTCCAGCAAGAATGAACTGAAGAGAGGACAGAAAATAAGAAAAGGTAAACAAAACTAGAGTACAGTACATTTAAAAACTAGAGCCTGACAGATATGGGACTTTTAAGATGCTGATACTGTTTTTTGAGCAAACCGATATGGTGGCTGATGCAGTATTTTTTGCTCATGTTCCCTGAGCTACGCTGAATTTTGTGGTATTGGCCACGCCCATTTCTACCATAAAATTTTGTTTTTTTTATTTACTTTCACACATATAGAAGGTAAACATAGAATTGTGGTACCCCAAGTTACAGAGAAATCACTTCCTGTAGGCTGCAGTAAAAATACAACAATTTGTATTCTAATTAACAAGAAATCATTCATTATTTCAATGCAATTACCAGAAAAACTTCTGGCAATTGTGTCTGTTTAGTAAAAAGTTTTAAAAAAGATACTCAAAATGCTCTCATGGTTATATTAACACAACGTTAACTTTACCACACCACCGAGCCAATAAGCAACTCCCCAATCGTAAAAATCTCCAGGATGTAGATGTGTTCGTCCGGTTCCAAGTCCGATGTTGAACAAACCCACCATGAGCTGTGCCGTCTGTGAAATGATGGAAAACTGTTAAATCTCATTGTCTTATACTTGAAAAAAATTCTTTGAGTATTTTTGTTTCATGTTACTTCTATTCCACAACACAGAGAAGTTCTACTTTTTACTTTATTACATAAATTCATCATATTTGACTACGAGACATATGAAAGGCTTATAACGTGTTGATTTGTTATAAATAAAGTACAACTGAAATTATTATCAAATAGCTGATGGACTAAATTAATTGGCGACTATTTTTCTAATAATTTAGGAAAGTTACAAAAAAAAGTGAAGGTTCTAAGTTAATAATAATTTCATTGCACAACTGTGTTTTTTTACAGTATGGAATAAGTTGTTTTACTTAAGTCGACGTAACATAAATACATTTGAGTTTTTCTTACCCCAAGAGCTGAAGTTGTGTTGTACGGCATCGGCCGATTAGCCCTCAAACTGAAGCAACGAGACTTGATTGAATCTGTAAAAACATTATCGTCATGACTCTGACGTCCTGGAATGGATTATAATTTACAAATGTTACGTTACAAAAGGTGAACAAAACAAAGCTTAAAATTGTGAAAATCACCTTTTTTCTACAGGTCCCTTTTATAAAGTTGGTAAAAAATAAACCGCTTGGAATAACAACATCCTGTTAAAACCATTAAATTCTGCTCCTCAGTGACACATGGGCTATTTACACAGATCAGAGAGGAGAGGACACCACATGGTTTAAGTAGAGGTTGTAAAAATGCAAATAGTTTCATATTTAGTTTCATATTTATAGCATGCAGGGACCATTACACCTTTGGAAAAGTGCTACATAGCTTGGGGTTCAAAGGGTTAAGACTAACTCAGTGCTGATTTGTAAGATAAAATGTCAGATATAACAGGAAGAGAGGCTATGAGAAAAAATGTCTTGCAGTGTGTGTTTTGTTCTGGTTGTTTTTAGATGATATACTAAAAGATTACAATAATCCGTTGATTATCTGCTACCTATTATCTGCTACTTCTCTGTGTTTGGATGATTTTTAAATAGATTTTAGGCACCAGGATCGGTCAGGAGGGTGTTCTTCTCTGGGTGGTAAATCTCATCATGTTCAGCCTCCTGCTGACACAAAACAAAGTCAGCTTTTATTATGTGGTTCAGCAGGAATACGACGAGCTCTCCTGATCCGTCCTTTACTGTTTAATGTCCTGGTTCATACCTCTCTCCTCCGCAGGGAGCACAGCGCTCTGATGCCCAGAACAGCAAGATAGATGCAGACAAACAGCGTGAGAGCGGTCAGGACGATCATAGTGACGTCCATGCCTCTCAATATACGCTGATGTAGACAAGAAATACAAATAAATAATTAAATTTGATTACAAGATTACCTAAACTTTAACATGTGTCGTAGTGATTAATAATTAATTAATTCTGATAGTTTTTCCGCTTCAGTGCTTATTTACAACACTGGAGATGGAGATGATTGTGCATAAAAATCCCAGTAGATCCTCAATCAAATTCATAATAATATAAAAGTGTGCTTACCCTGAAAAAGTAAGCCACATCTTCGCAGTTGTCCCTGACCCCTTCACAGAACCCGGTGCGAGCGATATCGTCGATGTCTAAGGAATACAGGTAGAAGCCAACAACACTGGAGCCAAGTCCGATGATGTTCATCAACACGGAGAAGCCCACCTGAGAGGAAAGACGCCATCATTCTTCTGGCTTCAGGTGCAAGTCTGTCTTACTATTTTATATGTTTGAGACCAAGAACCACAATGGAAAAAAGACTTTGTTGTGTTTCTATCCTCGATGTTTCTTGTCTGTATTTTTTACGTCATGCACTTTAACTTAAAATCAAATCAATCAATCAATAATAAACCTTTAAATTTCCCTCACATTTAACAGCAGCAAGTGCATTTCTGAAAAGGTATTTTAAAAGGTCTTTACTTACCGAGAGAGGAGTGACGAACCTGTTTGCAAGAAGGGACACGATTCCAGATAACATGAGCTGAAGAGAGGACATGATAACAGAAACTGATGTAAAACCAGCAATGACAGATTTTTACCATCACCAGACAAAACATACACAGATCATTAACAGTGTGATAATAACTGAACCTGTTGCAGTAATAACAACACGGACTTATCGAGCTCTGCATGACGTCATGTCTATAAATCAGGCGGCAACCTCGCGCTCTGAGCCGTGGAGCAAACCAGGAAGTGCCATAAGGCTGCAGGAGGTCGCCAACGGAGGTTTCAGAAGAGGTCCGGTCCTATTGATCTCGATACAAAATGAGACCTCTTCTCACTTGATTTATTACCTTGCGTATGATTTGGGGCGTGGCTACCTTTGATTGACAGGTCGCTAACATGACGAGCTGTCAATCAGGATGGAAGTGAAGAAAAACAATGCGTATCTACGGCAACACTGAACATCTGATAAATAGCCGTGCACTTGTTTGACGCTGTCACGTGTTTTCGTCTCAGAACTTTTATACGTTCACCGTTCATCTTTGAAAAAATGTCTTTTTCCAGTTTTACTAAAAGACACTCCAAGGAGACTCATAAATCCATCCCTCGCTGCTCCCCAGCCCAAATATGGTCTCTCAAAATCAAAGATGGCGACAGCCGTAACGCCAAACTTGATGCTTCAAACAGGCAGTCCAGAAAACGATGGGTGACGTCACGGTGACCACATCCATTATCTATATACTGTAAGAGCTGTCGGCCTCCCTGCTCTGTCTGGATCTTTAATCTATACTTGGCTTTTACAAAAAACTCAAAACAACTGAGTAAAGTGACCATTTATTGAATGATTATTAACCAGATGTAATGAGCAGCGCTGGACTCTACAGTGACCGAGCCAGAGCACAAAACAGAGTGAAGAACAATTTCTCTTTTCCCAGTTTTTCTTCTGGGTTTTGGCCAAACTGCCGACAATAGGTTGGACTTAAAAAGTGGGCAATTTGTGATGACCCAGCAGCCAACCAGAGTCACTAATGTTAAACTTTCATTACAGAGTTTATGGTGTTTATGCAGATGTGTGTTGGTCCTGGAAAAGCTCTGTGTCCTTATCTAACTCTATCCAGCTCACAGAAGATTTACAATGTAAAACATTGACTTTTATGACCTGAAACTTAACAAATGTTGCCTTAAAATGCTCCTCTCCCTTCAGTTTAATGGTTATAAAGTCACAGCTACACTCATTAACCCTATTTTCTAATAAGCTGACTTCCTTATCCTATCAATACAGTCTGTGATATATATGGCGTAATGTCCCGAGTAAATTAAATAATAATTACCGCACCGCCCAGCCAGTAAGCAGCTCCCAAATCGGTAAAATCCCTAGGATGTAGACTTGTTCGTCCGGGTCCAAGTCCGATGGTGAACAGGCCCACCATGAGCTGAATAACCTGTAAAAAGAGGAAAAATGAATAAATCTCTAAAGAAAACCACTTTTTATCTTTGACTTTCTTCCGTTTTTCTCACCCCGAGAGCTGAGACTGTTTCTGACTGCTTCAGCCCGTCAGCCCTCCTGAACAGCGAGCAGCTCCTCGTACTGAAGCAGAGAGTCTTCAGGATCTGACACAGCGGCGGCAACATGCTCGTCCTGTCGGTCTCCACGGTGATCACAGTCACCCCCTTCTCCTGGACCACAGAGACGGACATCTCTCACACCTGCAACAGGACAGGGACAGACTGAGGATGTGATGATAACATCTTCACTCTGGGGAGGCTATTTCTACTGTATTAACCTAGATTATAATGTGATTTTATTCCTAAAAAAAAGCTCTAATAATTAACTGACTGTAAGCAAAGTTCAGCTGCTTTGGTTGCAGTTAACAGTTAAATATATATTTTGTTTCAGTTTCATGCAGAAGTCCCTCCCTGCAGGCTTTGGCTCAGAAACAGGTTTGCCCAAATACGGAGGAAATTCCCAGAAGATGCTGAAGAGACGATGATTCCTGTAAAGATGTTTAACCAATTAACCCCACTGGAGGAAACTGCCGTCTCCAAATCTGACATCCATCGTACTAGCCTTTATTGTCTTTCTTTTATCTTCTTAATCTGTTACTTTCTCGGTATCTGAGAATATCTGGTGATTAATATATATATCTTCTTATTGCTTTTTTGATGTATCTGTCAAAGCACTTTGCAAGCTGTGGTTTTAAAAGGTGCAGTATAAATAAAGTTAATATTTAGATTATTATTATTATTATTATTATTATTACAGCAGCCAAGTCACACAGATAGAAAAAAAACACATAAGGACCCTGAACTAGGCAGATCAACATATTAAAGTAATAAAAACCATATATAATTGAACTAAAAACCACGGCCTCGAGCAGCTGCCTGCCTGGCAACATAAATTCAGATTCCCAGAAAGTGCTGCACTTCCTTGTTTATCCTAAAACGTCCACAATAAACTGTAATCAAGTTTTTGAGAATTTTGGTTGTTGAATTTCAACTAACAACACAAAAACACATTAAAACGATCCAAAACAGTATAATTAGTGTGTCAGCCTAAATCAAATAATATCTTTATCCCACATCTCCTCCCTCTCTTGCAGACTGTAAAACATGATTTCACAAAACATCATTATAAACCAGTCCAGAGATGAACAATCAACACATAAATACATTTAAAAAAAATGCTGTCTCATTGTGAAGTTTAAATTATTATGTGTTTTGAGTGTGAAACTCACCCGGCTCGTGTCCACTGACTCGCTGTAACTGCGACAGTTTCGTTTGTTGTTCAAGGAGCAACAAGAAAACTGACACTTCCTGTCCCTCCTTTGATCTCTTCAAAATAAAAGCGTCATTACCACAATATGCCTCCTTTTATTTTGCAAAATGAATAATACGCAGTTGCAGAAGATGTACTACTTTTTGCATTTCAACAGAACAACAATCAAGGATTTACTTACTGTTAAGTACTCAGGAGCACAAAAAAAGTTCACAAAAAGAACTTGTAATTAACACTCAATTGTCTCTCTATATATGAACAAGCAGTTAAATTCTGGTTAACATTATGGCTGGTAATTTTGTACTTTAACAAGTAGCCAAAATTGCTGTTTATTGTTGTTGTAAAAACAGGCATTATCATCAGAATTTGAACTTTCCGACAGTCCAGGAATGGATCATAGTTATAGAAGTTTCCATGAGAAAAAGTAACCAAAACGAAGCTTAAAATTGTGATATTTCACCAAAAAACAAATGGTTTGTAATAACTAGATCCTGTTAAAACATTAAATTCTGCTCCTCAGCGACACTGTGAAGCCAGGATGGATTCAGCTGAGACCAACGAACACATGACAAATCAGTTTACACAGAGCTGAGAGGAGAGGACAGGAAAGGCTGGAAAGATGGATTTTCTTTTATCAACATGTATGACACTTGTGGGCACTTGGATGTATAAATTCCATTTTATTCCAATTTTAAAATGCAATTTATCAGAGAAATTCAAGTTAAGATGTCAGTTACTCAGTGTCGTCACCTTTCTAAACTTTTTTCCAGAATTGTAGTGTATGTTCTCTATATAAAGAGTTTCGTTTATTTTAAGCCGATATACTAAAAGATTACATAGATGTGTTGATAATGATGCTGCTCCATATTTGTGTTTGGATGATTTATAAATAGATTTTAGGCACCAGGATCGGTCAGGAGGGCTTCCTTCTCTGGGTGGTAAATCTCATCATGTTCGGCCTCCTGCTGACACAAAACAAAGTCAACTTTCATAATGAAGTCCAGCAGGAATACGACGAGCTCTCCTGATCCGTCCTTTACTGTTTAATGTCCTGGTTCATACCTCTCTCCTCCGCATGGAGCACAGCGCTCTGATGCCCAGAGCAGCAAGACAGATGCAGACAAACAGCGTGAGAGCGGTCAGGACGATCATAGTGACGTCCATGCCTGTAATCATACGCTGATGTAGACAAGAAATACAAATAAATGACTGAATATGAGTAAAAAATGATCTAAACTTCACTTTGAAATATGTTGTAATGATTTACGAGGTTCAAACAAAAGCAATGCAGAGATTCTAACACTTTTATTTTATTTTATTTTATTCCCCTTGAGGATAAATAAAGTAATTCTGATTTGGATTTGATTTTTAAAGAATATCAGATTTAAATTGCTCAACTGAATGTTATATTTTGTGTTTATCATTAAAGAACAAGGCTGTAAAAATTCTATATTTTTTTGTCATTGTCAACAAATCCCAGTTCATCATTCTGTGTACCGAACGCCATATAAATCTTAAACTACATTCATTTAAAGGAGTTGAGGATGATGTCATCATTCGGCGCCAATTTAAATTTTTGTTGACAATAAGGAAAACAACTCATAAAGCCAAGTTCACACTTTGAAAGCATGCTTACCCTGTAAAAGTCAGCCATGTACGTGCAGCGGTTACC
>CAFUXE010000840.1:178087-198629 GCA_903364295.1 Serranus cabrilla | reverse complement strand
GCAAACTATTCAATACAAAACAACAATCAAGAGGAACAGTTATGTATTTATCAAAAAATAATTAAATGTATAGCAGCAGAAACTCTAAAATATTAGTGCAAATGTTCTTAAGCAATCCTTGTAGGAAAAGACCCAGACGTTTGTCAGACTGAACATAAATCATTGAGGAATATAAACCGTTGATATTTCAGTACATAGAGTCAGTGGTATAAAGGCACAGGATCATAGTACCTGTTACCTGACAGCACACAGCAGGTTTTCATTTAGGCTGTGGGGTTACTGGTGACTCCCTCCAGCAGTGGACTGTAGAGTTCAGGGTCATCAATCGCCTAAAAACACAATTTATATCAGTAAAGAGTATAAAGAGGAGCAGAACACACTTTGTTTTGTTTTTAACCCTTTTTTATTTTTATTTTTTTAAAGTGTGATTTCACGTGATCCAAACATGTCAAAGTTGTCTTGTTAGAGTTTTCAAAAATATGCATGTACCAGATTTAAAGATTTAGAGAGGGGATCCTCACATGATGTCAGAAATTAGTAAAATTGTGTTTTTTCACTGTCTGGATAAACAACAGATTTAATAATAATTATCATGTGATTTTACAAAACCCTACCTTCTTTTCTCCCTTCCCACGACTCCACAGAGCCTTGATCCCCAAGACAGCAGAGCTGATGGTGAGGCAGAGCTCCAGGACGGACAGCACAATCAGCACAATGTTCAAGCTTCTCAAAAGCATCTGAGGGGAACAAAGAACACTGTGCACTTTAATATATATATAAATAATAATACAATGCTGCTGAAATCTGGTGCCAATGTCGCACCCACCAATGAGTGCAAGTTTCCTTGTGTGTTTAAAACTTGAGTGTGATTTTACTGACCGGCTAGTAGCTTTTTTAATAATCATAAAATATTTAAAAAGCTCTATTTTCCACGAGCATTGGAACAGCTTTTATTTTGCAGAAATTTCCCTTTTTCTACACTTACCAGAAACAGGTCTCTGCCCTCCAAGCATTTCTTCTTCATGAACTCCTCCCCAGGAGATGGAGGAGCAGTAGTGCGTCTGTAGTAGTAGTAGTAATCATAATCACACATCCACCCAACCCATATGTTGGCTAAACTGATGCTGTAGAGCACGATGGCTGTGATGGCAAAAGCAACTCCTACTACGTTCAGGATCACATTGACAAGGACCTAAAATACAAGACAGAAAACAACAGCAGGTGATAAATACTGAGTGGAAACATCTGGATGCTTGGATTTATTTTAAGAACCTTCACATCACCTTATACAATGGAAATATATGTTGCAAACAAGTAAAAAAAATCTCTTCTATTTTATTTTTTCTTGATATGAACAAGAATGGGAGATGACAATAAGTAATAGAAGCGTTTTTAGGGTATCATGAGGATGTTGTAGGACTGAACTACTCACCAGACATGGGCTGGGGCACTTCTCAGACACAATGCACATAATGCCGAAGAATATGAACTAGAGAAAAAGGACAAAAAACAAACTCTTCAAATGTCCATTCTGCCACACAAGCACTGATATTTATATTCAGGCTGTCAGTTGATTAAAAATTCTCCTTCTCACTTGGATACAGATGGATATTTTGTAAACAAAGCTCTGTTTGAATTTTGAAAAGGTCAAAATGCAGCAGTGTGTTTCTTACCAGTCCACTGAGCCAAAAGGGAAACCCCGTCCACAGCATATCCCCAGGGCCATTGTAAGCAACAACGCGTACCACTGCGATGCCGACGCTGAGCAACCCAACCATAATGTGCAGAGCCTGTAGAGGAAACACGGCATGAAACAGAGGGCCAGAGGAATAACTAGACGGACACACTTGTCCTTGTACTCCTATATTTGTGAGCTCCCTCATTAACATGACACTTACCCTAGCCACTAACCCTGACCTTTACCATCACAACGAAATGCCTAAAGTTGTATTAATACTGTGAAGTAAGTTGTTTTCCAGTTTTATTTCAGTAAGGCCAGTCGATGAGGCCTTATATTTAATGTGTGTGAAATTTAGCCGATGTGACCGATTTGTGTTGAGGCAAATGGGTTTTTTTTTTCAGAAATTGCATGTACCAGATAATAGGAGGGGAATTATGATTATATATTAAATTATAATAATATGGAACTAGACTCAACTTTATTGATCCCTTTTGGATGACTCCTTCAGGGATCTTATATCATATTATAAGATCCTATAAGCATCTTTGAGTATCTTTAAAAGCAAGATTTAAATCATATCACTAATCATTATTATTATTAGATTAGATTAGATTATTATTCCTCCAGAAATTGGTAGTAAATCTTTTCTGATAGTGGGGGGCAACTTTAACGCTCAAGTTCACAGAGCAACTTATAGCCTATTGTAGGTTGTGACTCACCCCCAGCACTGACTGAGAAGATCTCTGGACCCTCCTCAGCTGCTGAGACACAGAGCAGCATGCTGGACTGTAGCAAAGGCCTTTGAGGATTTGGCACAGTGGAGGACAGACACTTTGGGGGTCAGAGGACAAAGTGAGCACAGTGACCCCCTCAGCCCTGGTCATGGTCACAGACATCTTGCTGGATCCTGTAAACAGAGAGACAAGAGATCATATAAAACTAAATTTAATATATCAGGCTGCAGATCCTTTTATTCTAAACTAAATATTTGTTTAATCTTAAAGTTCCCATATTATGCAAGTGTTAACTGTTTGTCCAAATTGAGAATATTCAGTAGCGACAGTTATTAGAGCAAACGCTATCATCAACAGACAGACTCTGAGGCTACGCTAACGCAAATGCTAACCAGCCGCCCTTTGAAAAAACTCGACAATATTTAGACATTTACCAACATAAACACACAAACACCGTATGGCATTCAGTTACAGTTCAAACACAATTTGAATGCCATGTCCCTTTATCCCAACAGAAGCTGAGTGATTACTTATCTCAATTGAGAAGACTCCATAGAGACGGTTGCTAACATAGGTGCTAGCAACAACTGACAAGCTATGACGCTATGCTAACGCTAACTGCACTTCGCTTTTACTGAACTGTAAATAGTGGCTCAATTGAGCATATTCCGTAGCGACAGTGGCTAAAGCAGACGCTAGCAACAACAGAAAAGCTATGACGCTACGCTAACTGTGCTTAGCTTTTATTGAACTATAAATAGTGGCTCAATTAATAATATTCCATAGCAACCGTGGCTAAAGCAGACGCTAGCAACAACAGCGGGCTATGAAGCGACGCTAATGCTAACTGCGCATGCTCCCCCCGCCTGTGACGTCCCAAGTGGCTCCTAGCCAGAACAGACTGTAGGAGGATGAAACAGAGAAGATGCTGACAAAGACCAACAATGCAGAGGTTTCAGTTTTCCATCCTCTCAGGTTTAGTTGGCTGAAAGATGACTAAAGAATACATGTAAAGGCCAGAAAAAAACACGTTTTTCACAATGTGGGACCTTAAATGTCACAGTGCTGCTGTACATGTACTGGTTTGACTTCTGTTCCCGCAGTTCATGTCTGGGGGGTTAGTTTAACTTTACAGCATCGATTCAAACATAAGAAAAGGACTTACCCGTTTGTGTTAGAGCAGAAAAGACAAAACGTTTGTATTATTCCAAGCTTGGTCAGAGTCTAGCTGATTGTTGCGCAGTTACAGTAAAAGGAGGAAGTAAACTGTAACCTCTTCCCTGAAGTACCTCCCTCTTCTGGGATCTACAAACAAACTTAACCCTTTCATCTGCAAAGATCTGTTAAACTATCATTCTTTATTGAATTTAATAACTGTGAGGTGTTTTTATGCATATACAGTATATTGATGCGTTTTCTCCTCCCACTCAAAGTATCCTGTATTACTTCTTCATTTAATCTATCATGTTATTTAACTTTAATTTGTCCAGAACAAAAAGCACTTTTAGTTATTAAACAGAATACATTTGTGAGTCACACTTTAGGGTTTATTAGTAAAGTACACAGTAGAAATACAAGCAACAAAATATATGTAATAGTCATTTCATGACTATTCTTTCCTTTTTAACATGGAATAATATTGTAAAAAAGCAAACAGAAACCCCTTTAGTCCATAAGTGTGTGTCCCTGTTACAAACATGCTGACTGTAAGGCACACTGGTTGATTTAAAACAACAACAAAAACTTAAATGGATGGCATCATAAGCAACATAGTGCAGATTTTAATCAAAAAGTACAAGTACAAATATTTTCAAGCAACCCTTGCAGGAAAAGACCCGTACCTGGTAACTGATCATTTAGAAGGGTTTCCCTCCTTTTGTAAGACTTAGGTGGGCTGCCAAAGTGTTATAGTGCCCCTATCCCAAGCCAAATACAGGAAATACAAAAACTTTTTAAATCTCCTCTCATATCGCTCACTGGGCTGATTTTACACATCTACCTCCATATTCTTATAGTGGCATCTTGTCCAATCAATCAGACTCAGACTCGACAGCTTCTCTGCTGCGTTTGGAGCTTTTCAGGGTGATCAAGTGGAAGATAAAATAAGCTGTTTTAGCCTGCAACCCAGGAGAGTCAGAGAGCGAATTATTAACTTGGTTTGAAGATCTCTACTGTCTGTCCGTCTGTTCAGGCTGTGGGGTTACTGGTGACTTTCTCCAGGAGTGGATTGTGGAGTTCAGGGTCACCAATCTCCTAAAAACAGTATTTATATCAGTAAAGAAAGTAAAGAGATGCAGACATACTGAAAACTTTAAGAGTTTCCTAACATTACAGGCTTGATTGTACAAATATTTACTCAGTTTTAGCCCAAAAGTGACATTTTCTATGTGAACATTTAAAACTTTAAAAACAAATCAAATCAAAAGTTTTTTTTTTGTTTTTTTTTAAAGTTTGAAATGTCGTCTTTTTGGGGACAACTGTCTATGCTACGGACTTGCACAGCCTGGATAAACAACAGATTTAACAATAATTATGTGATTTTAACCCAACCTTCTTTTCTCCATTCTCACTGCTACACAGAGCCTTGTGAAGCTCACACAAAATGTGGACACTCATATCTCAAAGAAGGAACGCCTCAGGGCAAAAGTCTGGGTGTTCATGTCTGGGAGAAGCTCAAAGATGAGGCACGCCTTAGTCACACGAAGAAGACGGGAACATCCAACCTGCAGCACTCAATATAAATATTTTTAAAAACATAATTCATAAAATAAATATTTTCTGCGTCAAATATGTCAAGCACTGAATCTAAATGCTTAATTGTGTTCGTTTTGTTATAATGCAGTGCAGTGTACAGAAACAATGAGGAAAAACTGATCAACCTGGAAATATAATTAAATTGTGAAGCAATCATTTTTTCCCATACTTAAAGATAATTATATTGCTATTGCTGTTCTGCAGAGAAAGCCAAGCACATTTGGGGTCAAAGGTCACACTAGTGACTACTTAGTGCATTCCAGCAGGATGACTTTAAAGCGGTATTACAGAGTTGAACATGTTTTATTGACTGCAAACCAAATTCCTATTGTGGAAGTTTAGGCCTGGAGAGCATTTCCCACTCCACCCTGCCCTCCCTTACTAAAAGATAATGCACAATGAATATTGTTGGAGATAAACAAGTCTAGGTCCTTGCTCTGAGACTTTAGGAAGAATGACATAATAAACAAATAAAACAAAAACAATCAACCCCTTTCTCTGCATCTGATCTACATCCAGAAACCCGTTTCAAAGTTTCAAATCCTGTTAGAAATGGACTGTAAACACACTTGTGAACCTGAAACATTTTGTTACCTATAAATGCATTTTGATGAATTTAATACAGAAGAACTCTAGTATTAATACACGCAGAAATAAAAATTAAAATTCCCATCAGGTAAAATTATTAATTCAAGCAGACTTTAATAGCGTTATTTAACTTTAATTTGGCCAGAAACAGCATTTAGAAAAAAGAGGAACATCATAATATTCATAGCAATCGACTTCAACTCACTGTTTATATTGCTGTATGTCCACACAGAAAGCACTACTAGGTATTAAATGGAAAACATTTCTTAGTCATACTTTAAGGTTTATTTATCAAGTAAACAGCAGAAATACAACAATGTAATGTAACAATGTAAGAGTCAACCATTGACTGACTTATTCTTTCTTTTTAACATAGGATAATATTGTAAAAAAAAGCTAACAGAAACCCTATCAGTCCATCAGTGTGTGTCCATCACACAAACATGAACGACCCTCCCTTTTACTGACAAATATACTGACTGTAAGGCACAGTGTTTGATGAAAAATGCATAATTAAGAGGAACAATTAAAAAAAACAATCAACAGAGGATCAGATGGACAGCAGCATAAGCAATCTAGTGCAGAGTATTACCCAAAATACTTTAAAATAAAAGTGCAAGCATTTTAAAGCAACCCAATACGTTTGTCAGAGAATGTAACAGCTGAATATGTGCAAACCATTGACATTTTAGTACGCAAAGTCAGTGGTTGAAATGCACAGGATCATAGTACCTGGTACCTGATAGCACACAGCACAGATGTTACTTTAGGCTTTGGGGTTACTGGTGACTTCCTCCAGCAGTGGATTGTAGAGTTCAGGGTCACCAATCTCCTAAAAACAAAAACATAATATCAGTAAAGAATATACAAAGGTGCAGACAAAACTTTAGGAATAGGATTAATACACTGAAATCCTGCAGGGACACACAGGAAAATAATGATTTAAGTGAACCGTTTTGTAGCCACTTTTCTTATATTGTGAAATTTTAGAAAGAGAGAAAATAAGAAAATCTAACTATATTTTTTGTAACTTTACTATCCTGACAGTTCAACAATCTTTTCCAGATCCACAAAGTCTTAAAGGAATAGACAAATATTTTACAAAATAGGAAAATTCACTTTGTAACTGAGAGTAAGAGGATAAGATCAGTAATAATACTGGTTAACGGGGCGAGCAGATAAAGAAAGAAGCCAGTCTCCATCTTAAAGTAACAGAAACCATCAGCCAGCACTTGAAGAAGTGGTGTAATAAAGACAGCTCAGCAAACTCTACCTTGTTTTCTCCCTTTACACGACTCCTCAGAGCCTTGATCCCCAAGACGGAGGAGCTGATGGTGAGGCAGAGCTCCAGGGCCGACAGGATGATTAGCACAGAATTGATGCCTCTCGCTAACATCTGAGGGGACATGAAGGACAGTGTTAAAACCCTGACACACATTGGTTTCTTTTACATAGATTTAATAACACCCACATTGTACAAATCCACACTTACCAGAACCAGTTCTTTGCCCTGCAAGCATTTCTCATTCATGATGTTCTCCCCAGGAGATGGAGTCGTAGTCCGTCTGTAGTCGTGATAGTAATCATAATTATCATCTTTACGACACATCCACCACAGCCATATGTCTGCTAAATTGATGCTGTAGAGCACGATGGCTGCAATGGCAATCACAACTCCCGCCAGATTCAAGATCACATTGACTATCACCTAAAATACAAGACAGAAAAAAGCAGGTGATCAATACAGGTGGAATTTAAAAAAGCCACCAACTGCCTCTCCTTTTACACTGAAGTGTATATTCCTGAGGGATATTAGATATTACATGTGCTAAGAACACACTTCTCTATTTTACTATAAAAATAACAGAAGTGATTTTAACATGAGGTTGTTGTAACTCTGAACTACTCACCAAACATGGACTGGGGCACTTCTCAGACAAAATGCACATGATGCCAAGCAACAAAAACTAGAGACAAAAGACAAAGGACAATTTCTTTTAAAATCCAATCCTCGATAAAAACAATACAATTCATATATGTTGCTTCTAGGATCTTTGACTGAGTGAACAGCATTTTGAGCACCATGGTCTTAAGCCCACCATGGTCCTAAGCCTAACTGGAAGAACAAATAAAGCATTATTTGGCTTACCACTCCACCAAACCAAAAAGGAAACAAGGTTTCATCCATTTGCCACCCAGAGACACCGCCACCGCTGCAGAGGATCGCTCCAAGGCCGATGTTGAGCAGCCCAACCATGATATGCAGAGCCTGAGGAGGAGGAAACACAGCATGAACAACAAACAGTGTAAATGCCGTTATTGGGCCACAGTGATTACGTTTATTACTTTACCTAATTTTTACATAGTAAATTGATTTACAGCTATATTAATGTTCCTAAAGTCATGCCAGTCCCTTATAAAGGTAAAATCTGAACTTTAAGTAAAGAAAATATACTGCAGTGTAGCATACAGCTTCAAAGCTTTAAAGCTCAGGTTTACAGTACGACTGTAAACATACAGAAGGTTGAGACTCACCCCCAGCACTGACTGAGAAGATCTCTGGACCTTCCTCAGCTGCTGAGACACAGAGCAGCACAGGGGGTTGTAGCAAAGGCCTTTGAGGATTTGGCAGAGTGGAGGACAGACACTTTGGGGGTCAGAGGACAAAGTCAACACAGTGACCCCCTCAGCCCTGGTCATGGACACAGACATGCTGCTGGATCCTGTAGACAGAGAGGGACAGAACTTAAAATGTTATGAATCAGGTTAATGATGCTGATTCTTTAATTAAATATCCACTTAATCTGAACATCACAGTATGTGTGCTCACTATGATGTTTCGAAACCCTCAGCTGTTTCGAAACCCTCAAAGGGCTGTTAAACCTTTAGTGCACAACACAGATTAAACTTCACCACGGTGGAGTAGTCAATCATAAATGATCCAACTGTCAGATAATTATAAACTTGAATCATATAAACACAAATATGTAAATAAACTATAAATACAAACATAAGTCCAAAAATAAAAAATGAATAAAACACAATGTGATCATAGCATTTCAAATATTGAAAATAGCAACTAGCTTTTGGAAAATTATATCTTCCTGTTACTTTAAAAAAAAAAAAAAAAAAGGAAAACCACTTTTTATATTAAAGCCTTATGAGTAATGTAAATTATCAAAAAAGGCTCTAAAAAATAGGCTCCAACAGTCTGATACTCACTGCCTACCTGCAACCTTTAAAACTAAAAACAACATTTATGAGATAATATTATATCCCAAATCTCAGACAATAGTCTTATATCACATCGATTTATATCAACGAGGGTATGATCAACAATACATACACCTCTCGGTATAATGCAGTACTTCGTCACCACCTATCTGTTTTATCAAACTGCATTAGCTAATTAGTTTTAGGTTTATTTAACAACCTGGAAAATATGTTTGTTGAGAGCAGAGATCACAAGAAGGACAATTCGAGTAGTCTGTGTTCGTCAGAATGTGGAGGTCATGTGTGTTTATTTGCAATGTAAATCTGAAATTACACTTTGCATTTCACTTTCAGCCACAGCCGTTTGGTAAAAATGATGTCAACAAATACTGAGGTGAGGCTGCGGAAGTTTAAAACTGCACAAATATATTTCACAAAGACTATAAATATGGATTATTCGTCTGTTCTCGTCGTATTAACTTGACTGGAATTAGTTAAATACACGACTACAGTGTCTCAACTGTAAATAAACACCGTTCGCTAACAGCAGTTAGTACTGTGACACTGCATTTCGTTACCGTAATTAACTTAAATTAAAGGAGAAAAACAGCCGTTTGAGACTCACACGAAAGAATGTTGAAGATGAACTTCCCCAAGACCTACCAGGTGGAAAAAAGACGATATCTGGCGAAGAGTGAGTGGCAGCCGAAACACAAACTATTCCGATAAACTGCAGGATTTAATTTTTTACAGTAAATGACAACAAAACGCCCACGTATTTCTTCCTCACGGACTGCAGCACTGCTCACACGGCAGCGTTGTGCTCAGTGCTGCCACCAGTGGTCGGAAGCAAAATTGCATTAGGTGATGGTCGATGTTCATTTTCACCATTAAAACAGTTCGACAGAAAAATATAATGTTAATATAAAATATTATTATCCGACAACGGGTAGCATTTTCTGTCAAATACTTAATTTATCTTTTTTAATATGCTGTTGAAACACCAACGTCAGAACTGAGAAGCCCTGACGTTAGTAAGTGAAAACGAAATCACGCGCCATCTTGGACGTTAAGAAAGTTTTATTGATTTATTACTAATCTCCCGAACTCCATACTGTAATCGTAATGTCACTGTTTAATACCTGCCTGAAATACACGTTTTCTTCCCTGATAAGTTAGCAAGAAGTTTCTCAATCCTTCGGTGAGTCCTAAGTTAAAATAATCATCCATTTAGCAAACTAAATGCGCACTCTTATTTCTTATATGTCTTATATAAATTCACTTAAATAGCAGTACAGGGCATAATATACACGTCAAGGATTGCCTAAAACTGAATTAACGTTAAGTATTTTTTTCAAAAATGAGAAGATTACTTACTTGTTCGTGTCTGTAAGAGTAGAAGAAAACAAACTGATTTCACTCCAAAGGACAAGTCTGGTCGTTGCCTGCTGTTGTTGTGTAATTATTGTTTGGAAAAAGGGGAAGGAGATCTGGGAAAGGACCAAAGGTACCTCCCCACATCTGGTGTGTATAAAGAAAATTAACCGTTTGTTGGTCATTTCATTAAACACAGATAAATGTGAATAAATATGTTTGTTTGTTTTTTTGTTTACTATTTTTAACCCAAATCAAAGCATGCAGTGCCAGAGCCAACAGTCACTACCTCCATATTTAGTTTTGTTTTTTAAATTTCCATCCTGTACCTCTTCTTTCTCCTTTAGACTCCTCACCAGAGACTTGATGTCCAAAACAGCCGAGCTGATGACGAGGCAGAGCTCAAGGACCAACATCATGGCGGGGAAGGTGAGGAAAGCTTTCTAGTAAAACATGGATGCAAACACTGCAGGTGACACACTTTCAAGAAAAAAAGTGGCTTGGCAAATGTTTGACTTGTCGACAGTGCATTTATCACATTTGTTAGAGCTGAGAGTAAAGTTTGTAGTATGAATGTGTAACAAATGTGGTGCAAGAATAATTAATTCTTGTAAAGGGACACCCCTTTCTGGTTTATCTGCCTCACTTACAAGCATTAGTGTTTGTTCGGAACCAGGAAATGTACTCATATCTCCCCACATAATCCCATGACGTTTGCTGTTTAGTGTTAAAAGAAACTAATATTAGTTTGCGAATCAAAAAAACAAGCACCACAGGATACCAGTCGTCCACAGGCAGCTGAGCGCCAAACACAGGGGACCAGACACATTTGGGGTCAGAGGTCACGGTGACCACAGTGGACCCGTCTTTCTTGGTGGTTGTCACTGACATCCTGCTCACTTCTGGAGCCTGAAAAACAGAATAATATGACATTTATTAACCATTACTGTAGTGAAGTATAACTGTGAGGTACGTGTATTTACAGGTCACACCATCCACTTCACCTTTGTGTACTCTTGTATATCAGATTTTTATCAGTTAATGCTGCTGAGTTTCGGTAAACGACAGATGTCACCCTGATAATCCAGTCTTATCAACAGGAGCTGAAACTGTTGGTTAATTGATAAGACCATCAGTGTTTTTTCTTGCATCATCTGACAAAAAATCAAATGTGTGTTTTTTGTGTTGACATATTTTTTTCCTGTTTTCCATAAAACACTGACAGGCCTGTAAATTTACAGATAATTCCATTAAAATTAATGGAATGCGTTCTTACTGTGTTGTTTCATGCAGGTTATATACATTCACAAATTATTATTTTTATGCCGAGGTTGGAACTGAAATAAAAAAGGAATAAAAGCCACCGGCCACTAAAGTGAAATGAAATGGTTGATGTATGAAAATAAATGTTAAATTTATGCAAAATAGGCATAACATATTCATCTAGCTAGAAGAGCTAAGAAAGGACGCAGATGCATGTTTCCTTTCATGCTTCATTTAGAGAATGAACATTTAAAAAAGTGAAGTATAGATTTTACTAAAGCCTGAGGACAATCCTCTGCTAAAATTTTTTTAAAACAAGCATATCTTTAAATTCAAATGCATGGCATATGTACAGGAAAAAAACAAGATAAACTGAAATCATGAAAGCAAATGAAAGAGCCACATTCTGAAAGAGAAGGTTGTGTTTACAATGTGGTTAACTTCTGCAGAAACCTGGAGGAAGTGGTTGAGTGTGATGGAAAGTATTAGATGTTGCGCTCTGGGGGGTTAGATGGAAAATAAAGATTTGTGAGTGTTTATTACTCAACTGTGTTTAAAGTTGTACCCAAATTGTTTTACTTTCCTAAACCACGGTAAATTCAAATACTTTTGGGGGGGAATGACTCCCTAGTTTTTGCCATCATTATGATTGTGTTAAAAAACAATTGATGGAATAGTGGAATTAAATTATTCATGATGGTGAAACTCATGTACTCAGTAAATGTATATATACACGCACACACACACACACGCATATATATATATATATGTGTGTGTGTGTGTGTGTGTGTGTGCGTGTGTGTTTTTTAAACAGTCGGACTCTGGTAAACTGGTAAAACTCCACTAAAGATACTTTAGTGACATCACTTCCCTTGTCCCTCTGCAGAAGCAGCTGCCACAGCATAAATACTACAAGCTCTCTGGCAGAAGTTCACTCTTAACACAACAGCAACACAAAGAGAGAAGTAACACCACAGAGCACAGGAAGACTCCAGCCAAGGGTGGTCGATTTTTCCTAAACTGCAGGCAGTAAAGACTCCAGAGATCAGGGCTGCTCACAGAATGGCCTACAAAGCTGCAGCGGGTGATGTGGAGACGGGACGTGAGGAGAGGACGGTTGTTTTGGTGGAGAAGAAGTCCATCACGAGGCTGGCATGCACGGTGTCTGGGTTTCTTCTCTTTACAGCCCTGTGTATAGTAGGCACCCGCATTTTTACTTGGTACAGCAGCAGTAGGCTGGAAATGATGGTAAGGAATTTGATCTTTTAAAACAAAAACAAAAAAAGTTTTTGGGGTTTATATTTCGAATCAATCTGTCTTTATCTCTGTACAGGCAGGACCAGACCAAACAGAAGTATTAAACATGACTGACACTGCTGAGAAAACAGGTGATTATGTGAATTTATTTTTTTGTAAGATATACTTTAGTCTTTGTGGGTTATTTCAGTTAAGCTCACATTTGTCTTCTTCTCCTCAGATCAACTCAACAGCACATTTACTGTGATTTGGTCCTAACAATCTCTTTCTTTTAATTGAGGGATACTTGCAGTTGGTCAGGAACATGATAAGGAAAACCCAGTGAAGAGAAGAATCAAATTGTGCCAACGAGCTTCTTCCTGCTCTGTTTCCAGGTAGCTACGCACAGAACAAGACTTCGCAAGACGAGCTGGAGGGGAGAGACGATGACGGCTTCCAAGGTGTGAGGCAGAAGAATACCTCCACAGGGCTGGTACGTCAGGGGTCTCTGCTTCTTTTCTTTGAAGCCCTGTTTATGGTATTTTTTTGTTTTGTATTTTCTATCAAAAAAGAAAGTTGTTGTTTTTAACAACATTGTATACAGTATACAACTCTAGAGAGTAATTGGGTAAATTAAATAATAATAATAATAATTTATTTTAAATTGATGAGAAGAAAAAAAATATATGTACATAAAATGAATAGGAGAGAAGGAAGAAAAAAATAAGTAAATAAATAAATATAGTACATGCATGTTAATATAGGAATGTTTCGGTTTTAAATCATTTTCAACACGTTCCCCCGCATCTATCTGCGTCACACAAGATCCTATTTAACAATGGGTTTCAGTTCTTCTCTATAATTTCTAAAATCTAATTTATCTGATGCCGTCTGAAGGCCATTGAAAGGATCCAGCCTGAAGTAGATTTTCTGGGCATATATGGTCGGGGTTACACTTGTGACTTATTCCAATGAAGTTAAAAGCCAAACAACTTAAAAATGCATTTAGGGTATTTAAAAGAGCTGGAATAAATGTTACAGGGTCTGACACAAATGAGAGAATATCGTCTGCATAGAATGGCAATTTATGTATTGATTCACTAGTTTTAGCTCCTGGAAAAGCATAATTCATATATACTGTTCCCGCTAGCGGTTCTAGCACTAAGTGGAAAAGGGCTGGAGAAAGGCCAGGTCCTTGACATGTTCCTCTGCGCAATCTAAAAGAAGAAAACACACGGTTTGACTATACTGCGGTCACAGAGTTCTCTTATGATTCTAATCCATTTCATAAAGAGCTGACTGAACTCTTTTACCACCCCATGTAAGCTTTCAGCAGTATGTGGCTATGTATGGTTGTGTGTGTGTGCAGTATTCTGTTTTTTTTTGTTTTTTTTTAATTAGCAATAACTATTTCACAAAGCACTTGTTTCCTGCAGTTTGTGTCAGATCGTAGTGTGATGGTTGTCGTCTCACTCTGCGGCGACTTGGGTGTTTGCATCCTTCTGACAAGTTTCTTTTTCTGTTGGCCAAACTTTTACAGTCTGTAGTTTTTGCAGTCGGCAGGTTTTTTTCAGGTTTAAGTACAAGAGTGATAAAGTCTTGCTTCGTTGAGTGTGTAAGTTTATCCTTATCAAAAGTTTCAGACAGCATTTCTTCCAGTCGCTGTGAAAAAAAAAAAAAATAAGTGATCTCCTTAGAAACACTAAAAAAACTGGCTGTAAAGCCATCTTGGTCAGAGTTTTACCAGTTAGTAATGCTTTTATTGCTTCAAGTATCTCTTCCTGTGTTACTGATGCATCAAGAGCTTTTTTTTAATCGTGTGGAGTTTAGGCAGGGGTGGATTCTTTTAAAAATAGCACTACGGTCTGAGGTGTACAGATGCTTATAAAATCCTGAGCACGTTCAACAGAAATTACTGATTTAGATTGTTTTGTTTTTTTTCAATTTAATGTCTTAATAATAATGGCTTCTTTGTCACATAGTTCAAAATAATGTTGCTTTGCCCTGAGCAATATGAATTCTACCTTATTTGCTTATAAAAAAATATATTCATATTAAGTTTTATTAGCTTTTCTCAGGCCTTAAACATGTTATGTTTTGATATGATTTCTGCAACTTGAATTTCTTTAATTATCATAAACTCTCGGCTTTATTGTGTTTTTTTTTGTGTGACTGGAGTATTAGACTATAGAACGGTAAGCCTCCAAAGCTTCCCATGCTCTACATTCAGAGGATGCTCTTGGAACATTAGTTTAGGTCCTTTGCAATTACCATAGTATGGTAGGATATCTAATGAAACATTACCCGTGCTCAAACATGGCAAATCGACCTCATAATTCCTCCCAGTCCTCCTTAATAACTTAAGAGCTTTCTTTTTCTCATCAGTCACACAGCTCAAACGTGTGGACAGTTTTCCCTTGATAGTTGCCGTGCTGGTTAAATCTTTCATATTTCTTGAAATCACAATCACAAATCACAGATTTGCCTCTAAAGGCTTTGCAGACTGTACTGGATATGAACTCCTCTGTACTTAATAAATCTGTTTTTATCTCTGTACAGGTACAATCAGGCCAAACAGAAGCATTAAACAAGACTGACGCTGCTGAGAATACAGGTGATTATTAGACTGACGACGTCAGACTCAATTCTAGTCAGAATGTGAGTCTGAAACTGATCCATTGGGCTGTGATAATGGGGCGTGTTTCAACCAAACCAGGGGAAAAAAATGCCTCTTCGCTCAATTGGATAAATCAACAACCAACCAGAGCAGCGTAGGATGTGACGTATGTTAAGCAGCACACCTCTTGTTGAGCCATCAGGGCCAGCTGATAAATCAAGCTTTTACCGAATCCATCTTTTCCATCGACAAATGACTTGATGACGTTTCTCTGTTCACATTTCATGTGTTGATATCTTGTAAAACAGAGTCGATGGCAGCGCTCTTTAGTGACTTGGCTGATTACGTTACTGTTGCTCATCTGTCCATCATCGTGTAAAGCCCGCGCTGACAATTTCATTGGTCGGTAGTTCTCTACCGAGTATAGCAGCACCACAACAGAGAAATACCAGACCGAACTTCCTGCAGAAAAATGTTGTAGGCGGGGCTAAAGTTCCAGTGCACCCAGGCTAGGTGATTATATGACTGGCTGCAATTAAATTGTTGCGATTTTTGTGAGTCTTTGCGGGTTATTTCAGACAAGTTCACATTTGTCTTCCTCTCCTCAGATCAGCACTACACGTTGAGTCGAATCAGCAGCAAAGCCAAAGCAGCCATCCATTTAGAAGGTGAGTCAGAGTTTACTGTGATTTGGTCCTAATGGGCTCACAAGCTCTTTCTTCTCGTTGGTCAGAAGGAAGTTGTTGCACAAGTTATTCATTCATTTCTGAACCGTTATTGAACACCCTGTGGAGAGAAGAGCCAAAATGTTTCAACGTGCTCCTTCCTGCTGTGTTTCCAGGTAGCTACGAAGACGGAGAGACTCTCAAAGACGAGCTGGAGTGGAGAAACGGTCAAGGCAAGGCGTTCGCTCAGGGCGGCTTCAAGCTGGTGAACAACCAGATCGTGATCCCAAAAACCGGCCTCTACTTCGTCTACAGCCAGGCGTCGTTCAGAGTGTCCTGCAGCGAGGGCGGCGAGGAGGAGGGAGCGGGAAAACGCCTCACACCTCTCAGCCACAGGATCTGGCGCTACTCAGACTCCATCGGCAGCAAGGCCTTGCTGATAAGCAGTGTGAGGTCGGTGTGCCAGAACACGACCCGGGAGGACAGCTACAGAGACGGGCAGGGCTGGTACAACGCCATCTATCTGGGCGCAGTGTTTCAGCTCATCAAAGGAGACCGACTGTGGACGGAAACCAACCAGCTGTCAGAGCTGGAGACCGACGAGGACCGGACTTTCTTCGGTGTCTTTGCACTTTGAAATGAGTCTTACACCACAGTGGTTAGCACTCTTGCTTCACAGCAAGAGGGTTGCGGGTTCAATCCCGGCCTGCGGCCCTTCTGTGTGGAGTTTGCATGTTCTCCCCGTGTGTGTGGGTTCTCACCGGGTACTCTGGCTTCCTCCCACAGCCCAAAAACATGCAGCTTAGGTTTATTGGTGACTCTAAATTGCCAGTAGGTGTGAGTGAGCATGTGGATGGTTGTCTGTCTATATGTGTCAGCCCTGTGATAGACTGGCGTTTTTCAGGGTGTACCCCGCCTCTCGCCCAATGCAGTGGGGATCGGCTCCAGCCCCCCGTGACCCGGGTTAACCTGGATAAGCGGTTACAGAAGATGAATGAATGAATTACCTACACAATCAATTGATTATCAAAATGCTGTAGTTTCAGGTTAATTTCCTGCCAGTTGATTTATCATTGTAACCCCAGTTTTTATATAAAATAAGACTTCTGTGTTTTTGCACTTTGTGGTTATTCATTTTTTTGTACATACTGCAAAATCAGCATCTTGAGGCGTAGGTGTGCTTCAAGAGACTAAAACCATCTTTCCCACTGTAGTTATTTTCTAAACAGACAGTTGGACGATGAGATGAGAGAACAAGCACAGCGTGAATTTCTCTCAAGCTCTTTCTAATTCTTCATACAACAACTTTTATCGACTTTTTTTAAGTGTACATTAAATGCACCACAGCTAACGCCTTGCAGGAGATGACGGTTATAGTTTGGATGCAGGTCAGTTGAGGTTATGGCTGCTGGCGTTTCACCTGCCTTTTTGGTTCGAGCAAGTATCAACACGTATAATCAGTTTCATTGGAAGCATAATGACGTCTTCACTACATTAGTAAACGTCTCACCAGGCACTGACTTGGGAACTTCTCAGACAAAATGCTCATGGTCCCGAAGGCAGCAAACTAGAGGAAAAACAGAGGATATTTAGTTAAACTGCACCATGAGACGATTCCTGTGCTAAACAGAAATAAAAACAAAATCAATCTATGTAAGAATAAAAAAAAAATATGTTTCCCCAGTTTGAGCATTTTGTTTATGTGTTTTTAATTGTATGATTTAGTCATTTATGATTTTATTCCAGTTACCACTGACAGAATAAATGATTTGTGAGCACCAGCAGCTCTCATCTAAAGCTTGATGTTAATAATGCAAAATAATAAAAAAAAACTTTTTTTACTTTACAAACTGTATTTTGCTTCAAATGAGAAATGAATACTTGTATATTAATCATTCAAACATTATTTTTCAGTTATGATAACAATTTTTACACCAAATTACCTGAAGCTGCTCTAAAGTGAGTTACCACTTCCTCATAAGGAAAACTTTATCAAGGGTAATAAATGGTGTATTAATATCTAATAGGGCATTTTTTATTTGATTTACTAAAAGAAATTATGTCTTATTTCAGCATGGTTTTATTTTATAGGTTCTAAACATCATTTCTGTTTCTTGCGTAAATATTTTCACAATAAATCAAGTTCATAGTGTTTCAGAAATGAGGATGAATGTGACCACAAAGATTCAAACACCTAAAGAATTCATTGTTGTAAAGGGGCGCCCCCTTCTGGTTTATCTGCCTCACTATAACATTAAAATGGCTTTAACACATGTATGTAGTTGTGATATAATAACACAGACACTCGCTGCATAAAAATAAATTTCTCTTTTGATATTTTTACTACATTCTGCTATACTTATAATACTTTCTAGGTGCTTTTGCCTGTAATACAGGATTTTAACACGTCATGTTGCTACTTTAACCTAAAATAAAAGTATCCAACATTATACATACAAGGAGCATTAAGGCAGCAATAACTTGAAACATGATAAAGAAAGACAAGCTTCAGATCAATGCGGAGGCAATCAAATGTCATTTATTTTTGTCAGGGTCACAAAATGTTCGTGCCATTAATTCCAAATGTGCAAAGTTCAGAATACAGCTGATAAAAACAAGAAACAAATCAGTTGTTCGATTACATTTCAGCCACATCAGAGTGCGTACAGTGACGGGAAAGATGCATAAAACATTTCATCAAATTTAAACCTGTCAAACACGTGATGGTAAATAATCACCACCAGTTTAAATTGATTACAGTTTGAATGAGGTCAACGCCGGGGAAGTCCATGGCAATGATGCCGAAGCATGGTCTGGGCTGATTGGGGTAAAACTGTCTCAGGTACTGGTTGAGCCACGGGTTCACCTTCTCCGCCACTCTCTTCGGAGTCAGAAACATTCCCCAGAAAGTACCGAAGCCAGTGCCGCTGCTGTAGGTCAGAACAGCGTTAGCGCCTCCACAAGCTTCAGTGGCTGCACTCAGCTGATTGATTATTTTGTTGTCTTTGTTTTTGACGTTGGTAACCTTAGAGCTGCCTTTCCCATCTGTATCTAAGAGGGGAATTCCTAATGTGAACGTGTTTTTCTGCAGAAAGACGATTTTCCCCCTGACCTGACCCATCGTGGGCATCCCAGAGTTCACCCACACACGCTGGTCGTTGGCAATCAGATTCTGCACCATTTCATTGACGGTTTTCTTCTCAAAGGACTCGGGTTGGACTCTAATGAGCACAGCCTCAGTCCTGAACTCTGACAGGAAGGTGCGGACTGTGTCCAGGACCTCTTTTAGGGTGCTGTGCTGGTACATCACCCCATGCATGACATACAGGGTGTCACCCAGTCCAAACACTTTGAGGTCCAGGAAACGAATGCCAGCCCTGAGCTGATCCCTCAGGGACAAGGCCTGACATTCAGCCTCTGGACCTCCATACAGGGCCATGCTGTTATGGGTACCGGGCATGGTGATGAGAGAGAGGGTGCGGTAATCCTGAATGCCCGCCATCCATGGAATGTTGTAGGAGCCGGGGAGGATGAGGTTTTCATTGTCGTTGAAGAACTGGTCTTTCCCCTGGCAGAAAATACTGATGGTGGAGAACACAATGAGTCCAATGGCACAAAAGTAATCTATATATCTTTGTCTTTTACTCATAAATCCTTCATATTTTACTCACGTGACAGACAGCAAGACACAGTGGAAAAGCAGAAACTTGTGTCCAGCTTTCATGATTCCAGAAAGACAAGCGATCTAGCAAATAATCATAAGAAATATGCAATTATCATATCAAATTCACCTGTTTTGGATACAAATGTAATGAATATTAACAATAAACACATACTCTACCTTGCTAGCAGGAGGAATTCACAGCAAACACTCGAATGGTCAGAATGAGGACGGCTCAACAAAATATCCAAACCTTATATATTAGCTGGTTATCTGGAAAATTCGAGGTGTGGACCACAAATGTTATGTAACTCAGACTGATTGTTCTTGATGTCGGACAAAAAACAGATGTATGTATAGATTGTGGTGTTTGTTTCCAGAGTGTTTAAAAAGGCGGAGTCCTTAAAAAGAGAATTGGGTCAGATTAGATTTAATTTCTAACTGGAATTATCTCGCATGCAAGCAGCCACACCAGTGCAATGAAAAAACAATGACTAATCCGTGTAAGATATCATCTTTACCACATGATTGGTGACTTTATTCAATGTTTGCCAGCAATAAATAAATAAATAAAAGCTTATCACCTAATGTAGACATGGCAAACCTGAGGAATTGCTTTGGAATAGGGTCAATGTATCTGCAGTTTATCAGCTCGCAGCGGTGGAAACAGTTTTTGTAATTGGTTTTGTTGCTGTAACATCAAGTCAAGGGGCACAACACATTCAAAATTGTGTTCTGAGGTTATAAAACATATAA
>CAFUXE010000840.1:145471-178039 GCA_903364295.1 Serranus cabrilla | reverse complement strand
CTGAGAAGGGTTTGCAGAATAACACCGTTATACTAACACATTAATTTAATTTATATATACAACATTTTTCCAAGTGCTCACAGGTGTCAAAACATAAGAAAGCAATAGGGGTGTCTACACGCCATTAATATTGAACTATTTGCATTTTTACAACCTCTCCTGTCCTCTCCTCTATGCTCTGTGTAAACAGCCTGCAGCTTTGTTTGATTTTCAGTGAATATTTTTCATGTAACCGTTCATCTCAACAAAATTAAAAAAGTATTGCTTCACAGTGTCGCTTAGGAGCACAGAATTTAATGTTTTTCACAGAATGTAGTTATTCCGAACAGTTTATTTTTGGCAACGCTTTAAATGACACAGAATGAAGTGATTTTGACAGAAATATTGCAAACGTTTTGGTTACTTTTTCTAACAAAAACTTTCGTATCCTATGATCCGTTCATGGTCTGTCGATAAGTTCAAATTTCGTCGATAATGCCTGTTTTTACAGTTTCTTTCTGCGATAAACGGTGTATTTTTGGCCACCTCTTACAGAAAACACACTTTTCAACCCTAACCCTACCTGCCTACATTTCCCACAATGCATTGAGAAAGCAACCGGAAAGGGAAGAAAATAGTCAGCTGACTGACCGTTGTTGAGTTTGTTTGTTTTTTGACAGTTTAAAGGCAGTAGTCTGTTGTTTAGTCATTAAAATAGTATAGTTTTTGCATTAATATATGTTAGTGAGCCATGTTACGACCGAAGGCGCTAACGCAGGTTCTCAGCCAGGCGAACACAAACGGAGTCCAAAGCACACTGTGAGTACAGTTAGCTTCATGCTAACGACATGCTAACAGTTAATATTATGTGTTTTTTGACCGTTGAACACTTTATTATTCTTTTAACGGTTGTAACGGTCGGGGTATCAGACAAACACGGAGATATGAAGTGTCTACAAACTTTACATAATATCGCGACCTACAAATAAACCCCCGAAACAAGCTAGTAGCATCAAGCGATACATATTTTATTTTACTGTAATACCTCTTTGATATGATATTTTCGTAAATCTTACATGTCGACGGCAGCTAGTGATCGTACGTATGCTAATATAGTATAATAAGGTCAAATATTGCAGTCGTTTTGTATAGAAATGTCCGAAAATAGTGCAAAATTCTATGTTGACGTCTTTAATTACTAGTTTGATTATCAGATAAAAAGTCTAAACTTCATATAAATATCACACATGAAAAATAAATGCATATATTCATGTTCAAATCATTATTTGATTTTCATGATATTTTATTAAATGGTAAATTGACTAATTTACATATACATTTTTGTCACTTTCAATTATTCTAAAGATGCTTTCATTTGTAGTCAGTTTAAATATGTATTCAAAACGTTGTTTTTTCTTATTCTTAAATCTAGTTTAATTAAAATGGTGAATTTTGGCATTATTTATTGAAACAAAAATGAAATGGCGGTGTCATTTTCATTATATTTGATGATCTTTTTCACAATATAATCGTTCGGCTCTGTTGAGATTACTATGTCTAAATTCCATAATATACATGCACATTTTGCTGATTTAAATTATTTTAAAGATGTTATAGTTTGTATAAATGTGTCAATTCAAATGATTGTTGAAAATGTTCTTTAATTAGACAGAATAAGTCTTAAATCTAGTTAACTGATCTGTGAAGTACCTTCCATATAGCAGTCTATACTCTGTCCCAGATATAAAAATATTTGGGATGCTGTGTAAAACGTGGACAGAATGCATAGTATATATATAAACATTAAATATATTTTCTTGGTACAGTTTTCAATTGAATATATGTCAAAAAGTGTTAACAAAATATAGCATTTTTATATTTAGATTTTAGACAATGTCCCAAGCTATATTCAGTGTTTATCTGCTGAATACTGAAACCTCCATATTTGTTTTTTCTCCAGCTTACTGAATAATGAAGGCTCACTTCTGGCGTACTCTGGGTACGGAGACACTGACGCACGAGTGACAGCCGCCATCGCCAGCAACATTTGGGCGGCCTACGACAAGAACGGCCACCAAGCCTTTAACGAGGACAAACTGAAGTTCATTCTCATGGACTGTATGGTAAGAAGTGCAGGTCGAAAGCACCGCAGTTGTTCTCCGGTATATGAAGACTGTGTGTGATATGAAGGACAGTTTGAAGTGGGTCACTTTGTCTCGTTTTCTCTCTCAGGAGGGAAGAGTGGCCATTACTCGTGTAGCCAACCTACTGCTGTGTATGTACGCCAAAGAGACGGTGGGCTTTGGAATGCTGAAAGCCAAGGTGAGAGTTTTAACACTCGAGCAGTCGGTGTTGATGTCAGCAATGTCCTGCTTTCACTGGCACAGTATGTCATAACTTTGCAATGGTTTGCTGTACTTCAAATTAATTTCTGTATGTAGGATTATAACATTTAAGAGGGTTTTTTCCAGATGTATTTGTGGTCCCTGACCTCCAACATATCATAGTCAACAAAAATGTAATTAATGTGACATTTGTTAGGGGTTATGTAGGTGACATAAGAGTCTGTGAACTGGTAAACTTTTGATTGCATCTTATTTCAGTCACCAAGGTGATAACTAATCACACATCATATATTGGGACATTTAGTGCAATGTCATGGACATTACAATGAACATTATTGTGCTCCTAAACCCACTGTAGTTACCCATTTTTGCCATTCATTAATCACATTTATTATACCTTCTCAAACAAAAATACACTTTCCTCCAAAGACAAATAAAGCTCTAATTTACAAATTCTCGTCAAAAATAACTGTGTGCCTCTCCCAGGCGTCTCACAAACACAGAAACATACACAGGTGCTCTTATTCACTCATTACCTCTGAACCTACATGCATAATGAGCTCTCTTCTCCACCATGTGGTGGGAGGTTTAAGCACATAAAATACAAACAAACAAACAAAATGGCTCTTGCATGTACCTTAAAAAGTCTCAATGAGAATCCTGTATGATTAAAAGTTAAATAAAATCTATACATTAGGTTTGATGCAACCTAACCATAAAAGTGTCCCAATATTGTGGGATAGTGGGTTGTATTTATCATCATATTGGATGGCGTCAACAGATTCAACTGGCTGCTCTTTGCATGCCGATTAGTATATGAATAATTACTTTAAATGTTTCCAATTAATTAGAACTTAATACCACAATTATCAACCTTTCGCCTGCATCGAAACAGGAAGAAAGTTGTGAAGTAGTAATAATCCTCCTGCATGATTTGATCAGCTACCTCCACCAAATGTGACGAGAGTTGATGAGGGGTGAGACAGAGCATCTTTTTTCCGTAAATGTGAGAGTATTTTAATTTTTATGCATGTCAAAAAATGATAGAAAAAGTCGCAATGTAAAGCAAAGACAGGAGTGCACGGCAGGCCCGCAGTACCATAGAAAAACAATAGTTTTTCTGTTGACACATTTCTAGGGCTGCATCTTGTTGTGGTCAGGACTGTAAACAATAATTTGATCATTAAAATAGTTAATATATGGTGTATCATTCAGTTTAAAGTCATCTAAGAAGCCTTGTCCGTACAGCTTTTATGCTACACTACAACTCATAAGGCTTAAACTGATCCAGCATTACTCTTCACCCTGAACGCAGCTTTCGTTAACACTGTTTTGTGTATGTTGTGTTTACAGGCAGAAGCACTGGTGCAGTATCTGGAGGAACCGTTGACCCAAGTGGCAGCATCGTAGTGGAGATGTGACTAAATCTCTGCCTGTTGCTTCTGTCCACCTGGAAAAAAAGGCATCAAATGCTCCAGGTCATTTATGGACTACTGTAACATTCTGTGTACATGCATATACGTGCATATATATATATATCTATGAGTGAGTGGGTGAGTGAACATGTGTGTGGGTTGGAGGTGGAGCGGTCAGTGTATTTATAAACATTGATAACTTGTATGAGTTTTTAACTATTTGCCCTCCTTCGTGGACTGGTTGCTCGGAAGTCTGATTATACAGCTGCTGAAATGATTCCATTATCAGCCAATCCCACGGTTGATTCATTCATTTGCAGTTTTAGTTCAGGCATGCCGATCACAGTTAGGCAGTAAATTGAACATTTTGAAGCCTGTCGGAGGAGTAGAAATGGAAACCTCTAAAAGAACGTCTGTCTGACAAAACGCAGGAAACATTATTTGATACGTTTTGTTTCAAAGCTGTCAAATAAAAATTTTTGGATTAAAATTCACCTAATTTCTTTTTGTGTGGTGTAAGGGGGCTCAAAGATGAATGTGCAAAAAAAAACAAAAAGGACGACGAGGAAACATTTCCATCTTGAGGATCTTAAAATGCAAGTTAATGAAGATGACACATACATTAATTCAAAGCTAAAACTTCGTATAATGTTTATAGGGATTTTTTCCCAGGATTCTGCTAAGAAAAGAGCCACAATTTCAGTGATCTCTGATTCAAATTGTTATATTTTTAGAGATAAATGTTGGCATTTCTGCTTCATTTGATAGTGAGAGAAAGAGACAGGAAAGGCAGGAGAGAGACAGACAGAGAGGATGACAGGCAGCAAAGGAAAGGAGCAGATCTGAGGCCGCTGCAGTGAGGACCTGCTCTACCTGGTAGGCAATCAGGGTCATCAGGGCTCTTTTTAGTGTCATGTTTAAAAGGCTCTCTAAAGCAAGCTAACATTAATACCTTTAATCAATATGAAGGGTTTAGATGCATTTTCTATCAGCTGCATTATTACCCTTTTACACAACTAAGCCTTGTTATTAATTGATTTCTCCTTTGTCTCATTTTCATCATATTCACATTTCCACGTGGCTGTAGAAATTATTGCTTTCTCACAAGTATCCATTTCATGATATATTAAAGTGAATGCATACGTTACTTAAAGTCACAAACACCCAATTTTGCATCCGACATTTAAATAATCACAGGATAAACGCGTTTCTTTCTATCAGACTTTCGACTCACTCTTTGCTTGCTCACTTAGCTCTAAAGCCCTGAAATGAATATTAATAAAAGAGTAATGATGGGTAAACTGAAAAACCTTGTTCAGTCCTTCTAAGTGCAGTTTAATCACAGCCCAAGGCTTGCACAACATTTTTTCTTTAAACTTCACTCGAAAATGAGTTGGAGATTTAAATTAGATTTATTTTAATAAGATTTATCTGCGTGCAGATCTGTTCTGTCAGTGTTAAGAGACGAGCACAGGCTGTGATGTGAGACACTTTGATGACTTGATGGCTTTAAACTGACTGACAAGGAGCCCAGAAGTAAAGAGTTTTCTTTACATTACATTGTAACAAAACCTGAGATCTAGGAAAGCAAAACAGTGAAAGTATCAAAATGCTCAATTCATGGAGAAATACACAAGCTGTATTTAGAAACTGTGCCTTTTAACAAACCATTAAGACTTCCTTAAGGTAGAGATGTTACAGCTATACTATGTAAAGGTAGAAAGTGCCGTATAATAATGTATAACCCTGAAAATTATCATAATTTTAGTTATTATAAAGTAATAGATACTAGGCAAAAAAGAGGAAAGCATCTTTTGAATATGCATTTTAGAATAGATGTTACTAAAATCAACACATACAACAAATGTACAGGACCTCTTGAGTTTTTTGTTTCTTCTTCATGTTTGTAGAAGTACTTTGGCTATCCAGTAGAATTTATTATGTTTATTATGTTTCTAATTAAAGAGCTGCCTTGGTCGAACCTTTCTAAAAATCTTTACTTCAAACCACCATAGTATCAAAATAGAACAAGAGAATCACATACAGATGAAGAAAATGAACCAAAAAGCAGTGTGACTTATAAAAAAACAACAAAAACAAAACAAATCTCACATAACATAAATAAATGATGTGCTTGTTGCTGTCCGCCAGCGTCTGTCATGAACATTATTGTTAATGCTGCATTGCATTGTGGAATATTTATGTCCAGTGTTTGCATACTGCAGTATTTCACCAGAAATACTATACAATATACAATATATATATTAAAAAAACTCATAGTTTTAATGTACAATTTTAGACACAGTCTTTGTGACCAAATTGTAAAAACTGACCTAGATTTATAAAATGATTATGACAATTAAGAAAAAAAGTTAAATTAGTCTTTATTGGAAGAAAAACAGAGAAATGTGTGGACATTGCAGTAATAGTGCTAATGGTGCTGTTATGGTTTTTATATTTGCTGCACAATATCATAGACATATATTGTGTAAACTGTGTTTCACTGTGGTTTTCGTTATAGTGATGAAGCAATAAGACTTGCTTCCTGTTTTACTGCATGCAGTGATTTGATTGGTCCAGCAGGAGGCGCCTGGCAGTCCCTGTCAGCTGTACCTGAGAGTCGCCCCACCTGTCCAACCTGCTCTGCACAGACTCTGTTACCAGGACACACCTCCACAGCTGCCCCACCACTCCCTGACACAAGCCCCGCCTGCTGCAGCGCAGCAACCTGGATACACTCAGCATGTCCTGTTCAAACAAGCCAGCCTTCTATTAACACAGATAGGGAAGGGTAGCGAAGGGCGGAAAAGTGGCGACTGGCATTCATGTGTCAAAACATTTTTTGCTGCCATTTTATTTCCTGAAGCCTGAGGATCTGAGGGGCAGGCCGGTTTGTGTGGTGAGTCAGTGTCATCTTACATCCTGCAACAGCAACGGTCTGCGAGTGCTGAGGACACGGCAGAGAACTGAGGGGCTGCAACACTGAATGGACAGAATATGGGGTCAGATGAGGCCTACAACTTTGTCTTTAAGGGTAAGTGCACATTATCCTGCTTACTTTGTTTAAGACCTGTCCCTAAAATCTATGAAATGTTTTGCTCTGTTGTGTTTTTTTTATTCAAATTACACTTCCTTGTTTATTATTAACTTTGTGTTGTGTGGCAGCAGAATGCAACTGATTCTCAAAATTGGCAGCACAAAGTAATACACACATTAGCCTGGACTTGTGTGTGCATTAGCAGTTCAGTCAGCTGTTTAGGTAAATACTGCATGCTGGTATTTTTTCTCAAACACTACAAGTGAGTTTCACTCCTTCAAAGTTGAATGATACTGTAATCACATTACCATCCGGACATTGACTGGGTGAGTGAGCAGTAAACATTCATAGCACAGGTTATTGAAACCAGGATGTGTACTTTAATTCCTGCTTATCTGCAGCATTCCATGCAGAACGACGTCGTGACATAGAGTGTCTTGTTTAAAGGCCGAGTGACAACAGACAAAGTGCATCACTCACACAGTAGTTTCTCCAAGTGAAACACATCCACTCTTGAATTACGATCTGTTCTTTGTAAAGTAGCAGCATGGTGATCATTTCTTATATGCGGCTGGTTTAGGTAGCAGATGGCTCTTCGTAGATGCACGTGAAAGTCATTCAGAGAGGTGATTTGGTTCAACTGCAGTGATTTGGGTGCATTTCGGGTGAATGGAAATATAAACAGTGTTAATGAGTTCCACTGCAAAATAAGATGGACGCACAGAATCAAACGTAACAAGTTTGCCTTGAAGGACTTTTGGGGGAAAACCAGGACCGAAATGACAACATCCTGGTTTGATTCCAGTTGAAGACCTTTGTTGCATTTCAGTCTCTCTCTTTCATTTTCCTCTCCCCTACACTTCCTGTCTGTCTCTACACAGTCAGCTGTCAGAACTGTAGGCAGAAACACCCCTCTGAAAAAAATATCTTTTTAAAAAGGAAAGGTCAGAACAGCAAATGAGGAGTTTTACTCGCTTTTTAACGATGCGTTTGCACCTGACTGTGTCGTGAACAGAATAGTTCACATACTGGATGTTTCCACTAGAGGGCAAACCAGAGAACTCCGACTGTATGCGATTTCCAGATTAGTATAATATAAACAACACTCGAGGAAGTTAATTCTGAGATCACAACTGAAAAAGAAACAGTAGTTGTAAAAACAGTGGTACGTAACAACAGAGAGTCTGTGTCTCTCGTTCTGCCAAACATTGTCCCTCCCATTTATTCCCATGGACACACAACATTAATTTCTGAGGACGTGTACAAACCAACAACCCAAACAGACGCAGGATTCACGAGGCAGCCATCATGCACACGCAACCATGTTGTTAAAATCAAGAATATATCCATGTATGAGATTAAACATTTCAAGGAATATCGTAACATTTGAGGAGATACGCTTTCTTGGTGTCTTGCTGAGAGTTATATGTGAAGACTGATACTCTTATATCTGTACAGTAAATATGATGATTAGCTTAGCATAAAGACTAGAAACAGGGGGAAACAGCTAGCCTGCCTCTGTCAAAATTCAACAAAATTCACCCATGACAACCTTGAAAGCTCACTAATTAACACAATATATCTCTCTAAATCCATGCAAAAACTAGAGTGTAAGAACAACAAATTCTTTATGCTAAGCTAAACTGGCTCTGGCCCTTTATTTACCATACAGACATGAAATGTATGGACCTTTTCATCCAAGTCTCCAAACCAATATTTCCTGTCGTCTTTCCCTAAATACTGAACTGCTTCTTTAAGGAGGAGACTGAGGAGGAATCCCTCCTCCAGCCGGTGAATTGTTAACGTTCCCAAACTGAATGTTATCACTGAATAAACTCACTCAGCAGACTGCAGCGCAGTGTACAAGCAGTGTGTGATACAGTATCTCAAAGGTACGAGCAGGTTTTCATTCCACCCAGCGATTCACAGATAACTCAGAGAAACTAATCAGTAAAATCTATTTCTATAAGGTTCTCTTGGAATGTAAACCTTTCACACACTCTCACTCTCGCCCCTCCACACACAGCACACGGGGACAATGTGGAAGAAGTTTTTTATTCTTCGACCGCCAACAGAGAAGCAGTCATTGGAAATGGAAATCTCAGATCTCAGGCTCCCTCCAACAAGTCATTAAATATGTATAAAAAGGAACTCATGCAAGTAAAAAATGATAAACTGAGATATAAAGTGGTGCCAAAGTTAAAATATTGGAATAAAATGTAACAAATATAAAATTAAATTGTGTATTTGTGGCACACAATAATTGCCAAATTATAAAATTGTAGTTTCAAGAGTTATGTAGTTAATCTAAATGCATAATCATAAATAATAAACAAATTGGGTGTAAAACAGTCAGAAAAGTATTTAGATCCTTTACTTAAGTAAGAGTATTAATATCACACTGTGAAATTACTGCAAGTAAAAGTGCAAGTACAAAAGTATGCGCAACAAAATGTACTCAAAGTAAAGTGACAGTTAATATTTCTGCAAGTTTATTTATTTTGTCATAAACTCTTTGCACTATTAAATAAAAATAGATAATCAAGAATTTAAAGTTGACTTGCAAACTAATAACTTGTTCAAATGTCCATTTAACTTGAATAAATATGACTCTAAAGTGACTTTAAGTTTCACCAGGATGTCTGTGCAAAGCACATGAGTTGCATTTCCAGTTCTGAAGGTCATGAAAACAAACAAAAGGAAAATTTAATCCTCACTGCATCACATCAAGTTCTTCCTCAGAATCAACAAACCAGGTTTGAAGGCCTCTTGTCCTGCATCGCCATAGAAACCAGGGGTGGGTATTGTTTGCATAAGAAGTTACTGAGTAGAGGAGAAGAGGAACAGAGCGTCTCTCCTCCAAGTTAAAGCCGGGCAGCCGTCTGGCTTGTGCAACTTGTAAAACATTCTTCAGGTTAAACATACTGTCAATTTTCAGAGGATTCCTCTAAGGAAAAATGCAGCAGCCGTGTTTTATCTGTTGGGTGATAGAAGATGAATGGTGAAAAAGTGATTTGTTGACTCCATTTTACATTAGAACAGAATAGAATAAACTGTAAAATTACTCCACTTCAAATAAAAGTCCTGAATTCAAAACTTACTTCAAGTACAAAAGTATCAGCATCAAAATGTACTTAAAGTATCAAAAGTAAAAAGTACTCGTTATGCAGAATGGACCCACTCAGATTGTTTATTATTTGTGATGCATTTATGTCAGCATTTTAATGTAAAAATATAACTCATTATAACGTTACTAAGACCAGTGAGTGTTTATACTTATGTAAAAATAGCAATACAAAAGAATAAAGATAAAAAATAAATTATAAGAAAAAGGCCTGATTAAAAATCTCACCTAAAGCCTCTGTTATCTCTCTTTGGCGCCCCCTATGGCAGAGAGCTGTAGTAGCAGCTGGGTTTTTGGATGGTCGCTGTCACTTGTTTTTTTAAATCTTATTGTCTGACGTTGTCGCTCCTCTTTGGCTGAGAAACACTCCTGGAAAACTGTCACTAACTCTGTGCAGCTTGTGAATTTAACAGTCATTTAGATTATGATTTTCAAGACTAATACTTAAAGTAAAAGTTTGTTAGTATTAGAAGCAGCATTATAAAAATGTCCCATTCAGATTGTTTTATAAACAACACTTTATTATCCTCTGCTTCATGTCTTTTTACAGTGGCATCAATTTTCTCATCTAACTCTCAGCAAGAAAGAAAATTAGCATAAAACCAAAAATGCCTAACCATTCTTTTAACTCCCATCACACCTTAACTCCATATTTAATGAATGCTGAGATGTCACAAGAACTTGGATTATTCACAAGCTCACACGCCTCAGCGATGAGCCGTGACTGTGTCTTCATCAGATCCCAGTGCCGCTGTGTTTTCACAGTGTGGTCATATTTTCCTGTCTGTGCCAATTAAGCCAAGCCTTTTTTTCTCTCTGAGTCAGCCACGAACAACTGAAACCCAAACATTAGTCAGTGAAATGTACAGAGGGGGTGTCGGTGTTGTTCCTCGTCCTGTTTACCCAGTAGGTGGGTTCTTGTGACCAAGATAAAGGCAGTGGCAGCATAACTCGTTCCACCTGAACTGAAGTCACCTTACCCTCTCAGAGGCTGTTTTATTTCCTGAAACAAAGGTTCCCTTGTGAGAGGTTTCTGCCTCAAAGGTTTTCTAGAGGGGGAAGTGCATCCTCCCCCTCTGGAAATATGACAAATATGGAAATACAAAGGACAGTATATTTCTTCTTCTGTTTTGCTAAAACGTGCGTTTTAAACATCAATAACTCACACCAAGAGGAAGGATTGACTGATCGTTGTTTGAGTGATAAATGAAAATATGTTCAAAGCTAATTTTGGGGGAAACTAAAGACAAACGTAGGAAAGAAAACTAAAATAAAATCCTCAAAATGTCGATTGTAAAGTCCACGTCTGCCGGCACATCTCTGTCCCGACTGGTTTCAGTACAGCCTGTGCTTTTCTTCGCTCCTCGCTGTCTAAATAAAAAAATAAACAAAACAATCTGTTTTTTTTAGAGTTGGCATCACACCAGTGCATGTGGGGCCTAGAGACCCACACGATCCGCAGTTATCTGATACCGATCGATAATATGGTGTATTATGTTACACACCAACATCCCACATTGTTCCCTAGTATTTTACTCAACATGTCTTCTCTGGATTATTTGCTCTGCATGCTTCAGTTAAAACAATTAACTCCTTTACCATGAGGGTGTGGTGCTGTTTTTAAAATCACATCCCCAACGGTGTGATTAGCTCCAGTCTTAGACGGCTAAGAAAGAGGATTTATGGTGCAACTTAGAGGGAGCCACCTAGACTAAAAGCTTCAGTTAAGAAGGGCTGTAGAGGATGAAGTGCAGGTACAGGATTGGCTCATTTAAAGCTCTGTGAATATGAGTCTTGTCTCCAAGAAATACTGGGTTTAGTTTTGCAACAACAAAACCCCCCACAAATCTGGAGTCTTAACTGGCACTTTTCCTGTGTTTTGTGTCCTCTGCAGTGGTTCTGATAGGAGAATCTGGTGTCGGAAAGAGCAATCTGCTGTCCCGCTTCACCAAAAACGAGTTCAACCACGACAGTCGCACCACGATCGGGGTGGAGTTCAGCACGCGGACCGTGCAGCTCAACAGCTTCACCATCAAGGCGCAGATCTGGGACACAGCAGGGCTGGAGCGGTACAGGGCCATCACCTCTGCGTGAGTGTCAAGATCCATCACAGCTTCAAATTGATCCACTTATACACACATGCACACACTCTTTACAGAATTTAAGATCAGCATTTTTATTTCCAAAAAGGCAGAGCTGCTCCTAAAAGTTGCAAGAAGCAGCAGAGTTTAAATGAGGAGGTAGAGCCACCATTGGCAAATCTTACAATCTGTGTTTGTTTGTCAGTGAGCGAATGCAGAACTGAATAACTAAGCCTTAAAGTCTCAATTAGTGGAAATGTTGATGGTTCACATTGCATCATCCCTTTGTGACTAATAAAAGAGTTTGTTTGTTCATGAATTACCTGCCTAATGTGTTATGAGTTTATCCTGAGGTAACTGGTATCATGCTGAAAATACCACTTCTTTTTAATCAGGCACATTGAAATTAAAGACAGTTTTTTTTTTCTTGCTCCATAGTTGTTGAGCAACCTGTATGTTGGCATCCTGAGGTGCTGCTGTTATCAGCCAAAACACACGCAAGGACAGGCACTGATCCTCACTTTCCTCCCACATTACCTGAAAAACAACCAGCACATCCTCGTCTCCTGTCAGCTCCCAACTGGCACTCGGGTCCCAGAATCCAATTGGTTAGAGCCGAGACCTTTGTTTGAACGCTCAGCCCTCAGCGGGGCTCTGTTCTATCGGAGGGTGCTCCTGATTCTTTCTTTTTTTTAATTAAACTAGAAGGATTAACAGTGTGGAAACTGGTTTTTAAAACAATAGAAGCATGTCAGTTTTATTTTTAAGACATGGAAGAATCGGAGGATATGCTACACCGCTGGATTAGCTCTTCTCTGACTGCTCGGCTTTTTGAGTAATTACTTGCCGACTTATTCCAGTACGCAAATTCTCACTCCCATGGAATTTCCCATTTGTGCTGTAACAAGCAGCTAAAACCAATTAAAGCGGAATTAATTATATTGCTGGAAGAGCGGAGCAGAGATGGAATTGTGAAGGAAGTATTGATTGGTTCATGACTTCAGAGTCATTACTTTTTTTTTTCTTCAGTTGACAATGAAAATAGGACGATACTTAAAGTGGCCAGAATCACTATTTTTTTTATAATAAATGTGTATAATGAAAAGGGTCACTCACCATCAGCAGCTCTGCAGGTTTATGGCGGCTATCACCTTATTGTTTTGGTTTTTCAGCTTGAAATTTTACTGTTTTAGGTTCAACACAGCAGCTAAAAAACCCACCACACGGAAACAGTTAGCATCTAGTTAGCGGTGTTGTGCTCGTTTGCGTGTGAATGAACTGTTTGCAAACAAGCTCAGAAAGAGGAGTCGCCCTGACGTCCATCTGCTCTGAACAGGTATTACAGAGGAGCTGTAGGAGCCCTGCTGGTCTATGACATCACCAAACACCTGACCTACGAGGGCGTGGAGAACTGGCTGAAGGAGCTGTACGACCACGCCGATCCGAACATCGTGGTCATGCTGGTGGGCAACAAGACTGACCTGGAGTCAGAGAGATCCGTGCCCACGGAGGAGGCAAAAGACTACGCAGGTACAACAAGTGTTACCTTTGTGATGAAAATCACTGGACAGAGTTAGTTTATTGGCCATAAGTAGTGACTGAGTTAAGGAGATTAGACTGTTCATTAAACTGAATGTGAAATATCCAATTTATTGATTCTTCATGGTGAAAAAAGGGACTCTAAATCACTATTGGTTGATTTTAATTGGTGATTAAAAATACAGTACATGATGCCTTAAAGGCCCAGTAGTATTATATATGAGAAGATCAGCAGTGAAATTTTGTGATTTTTGGAACTTTAAATTGAAGCGAGCTATGAAATAACTACAAATGTGAACATAATAATAGCGTGTATCATTTGTATTATCTAGAAAAACACGGCCTCTTGTTTCTGGAGACCTCTGCTTTGGAGTCGACTAACGTGGAGGCAGCATTCAACAATGTCCTCGCAGGTAATTCACTTTAATGTATTTAAACTGTTCTTACTTTATTAAAAGCTGAACTGCATTTGGTGCCCAGAACGACAGACATACAAAAAGAGTCCTGATCTTTTTAGAGGTTGACCAGCTCCCAGCATCCTCCAGCTTGTTATTTCTTTCAGTTTTCTCCCTTGAATTTCTTTCCCTCCTTGTCTTCCGTCCACCAAAGACATGTAAATGATTTGGACTGGGATCACACATTTTGCCTTAAACATGCTGGATTAGGCTCCACCCTGTGACCCTGACTTTAACCTCACATAGCCAGACGTCCATCTCCTCAGCTCATGGAGGTTTAGAGGAAGCCTAAGTCTGGGAAAGGTCAGGATACATGACTTTTGAAAGTCCCGAAGCAGCCATTTGATTGACTGCTTTGGGAGAGAAAACACTGAACCGATTTATTTCGTTTGAAGTATTGCTTTTCTTTTCTAATCAACCTCTGTGCATCATGGAAGTCTGGCTTGTTTTAATACTGCAGCTTTTCCTCCAAAAGTCTGGCAACATTGCAGTTTCTTTTTATTATTGTATAATCAACAATAAGTATATATTTCTGCCACAGAGATTCACAGGAAGGTGAGCAGTAAGGAAGTGGTTCGGGGCTCCATCAGTGCTGTCACCTTGAACTCCAGAGCAGAAAACACAGAGGAGTCGAAGCCCTGCTGCAGGAACATCTGATCACAAGGTTCTTCAGGAGCGCAGGGGCCTCAGGGTGGGTGACCTTCACCCACGACCCTGTGTAAGAGCTCAACGAGAGGCAGGTGACATGGCAACCGTGGGTGTCAATGTTAATGGTCTTAGGTTAAACGCTTAATATGTAGTTTTCTGCTGCTAGGGGTCTCTCAATAAAAACAAAAAACAAAAGACGAGTGAAGAATTTGGTGCTATGTGAAGTAGTGTGGAAGTTGTTGTTGTGATCACCTTCTGCCAGTTTGGATTTCTTCAGCATTCATTGTTCAGGAAGTTTTTTATCCTGAGCAGAATTATCCGTAGTGGTGTCCTCCTCCCCAAAACAGAAGGACCTACTGATTAAAACCAGTACAATTACTGAATAAAGCAGTTTCACATTAAAAACTGAGGTTAAAATAGACCAAGATCTAAAAATTGTTTTGTAAAAATGTAGTTTTAAACTGGATAAAAAGTCAGTTTATGAGAGCTCCTAGCAGAGAAGAACATGATGCTATTAACAGGCAACCAAATAAAACCGACCCTTACAATGATTAAAATTAGTTTTCTTTAGAATTGAAAACTGCTGAAAAAATTGGGATAATAAATACACAACTCAACAAAATATTTAACACCATTCTCATCACTTTTTGACATTCAAACGCAGAAAAGTTACGTATTCTACCTTTAAGCGATGCCTCTTCGAAAATGACTGATTCACAAGTTGTACGAGCTGCATGACGGCATGTTTCATGTGAATGAATGTAGCTGGAGACCAAAACATCCATCTTTTACTGTAAGAGTCCCTGCTGACTATTGAACTTAGGTCAAAAAGTAAAACACTGAATCGTGTGAAGAAGATGTATTTATAATCAATGCACAGAAACAGATGCATCACAACGTGTGTAAATGTTAATGTTGTTGGTGACACTGTGAGTCTTACTGTGTGTGTGTGTGTGTGTGTGTGTGTGTGCTCCAGCTGATGATCTAGAATGAGACTGATTGTAATTCTGTTGAGAAATAAATGATTTATGGAGACAGCTGGTCTACTGCGTGTTATTTATGTCTGTCAGAAGAAATGTCTTTTTCACAGAAGACATTTGTCTCAGAAGCACGTATGAATAATGAAATAAATGATGGTTGAAATCATTTTTTATCTATCTATTTATCTGTCTGTCTGTCTGTCTGTCTGTCTATTTGTGTACAGACAGGCTGAATATGAAATCCTGAAGGTTTAATTTGAATGTTTTCCAGGTTATGAATAGGTTTGAAATCTAATATATTCTCTAAAAATGTTTGATTTTCAACATAACCTGGTGTTTTACCTACACAATCACTCATGTAACCAAACAATCTTTTAATAAAGGATTTTAAAAATAAATCATGATCATAAAGATACAGTCAAAGTTGGTATGAACAGCTGTGAAAATAAACAATAAAGTGACAAAAAAACATTGATTTTTGTAGGTATAAAGGAATTCAATAAATGTATTTTTTGCATTTGCAATTCTAGTAATATTTTAGCTGTTATAAATGCTAAAAGTTCTTGAAATTTTCTCTGAAAAACTGTGTGAACCCTGTACAGAATTTAAATAATGAGGAATACCAGATAATAACATTTATCACCTTGGTATTGATTCAGTTCAAATGAAAAGCCACACACGACTGAGCTGACAAATAGTTTCTATTATAAAGTCCTCTCTCTGGTTTGTGTTTAAGTATTGAATCATGTTTGGCCAAGGCCTCTTTCCGACCCAGGCCTTTCTCAAACTGTTTCACATAAATGCTTGGCGGCAGCGGAGGCTCGTAACCTCACAGGAACTCCATAATGAGGTCTAAAAATTCTGGAGACTCCATCATATAAAGACGCAAAGATGTGGAAACAAAAATGAGTTTCAGACGTACAGTAACATCTCCATTCGACAGGAGAGGTCAGGGGTATGCAACCTTTTCAAACATGATTTTATTTTTCCCTCTGACTGTGCTGCGATAATTAACTGGCCCAATTAATGCTGGCTGAACTCTGCCAGAAAGATGATGCATGAAGTGAATGAGTGCACAGACCTCTTTATGGGGCTGGGGAGACATGGGAGAAATGTTTTTCCTTCCTGCTACAAATTTAATAACAGTGAAACCAAACCAGCTGTCAGTTTTATGGGAAATTAGAGGATTGCTTGAAAAGAAACAGAATCCAGTCTGTGATATACTTGTCTGATAGGATTAAAAAAGAAAGAATTCCTCCCTGAGCACAACAACATGTAAACAGTGTGTAAAACCTGCAGTGAAATCTCTTTTTATTGATCAGTTCACACACTGACTCGTTAAAGGCTGCAAGCTGCTGCTGACTTCCACATTCTGCCAAGTGTTAAATTATGGAAAACTGTTTAATATAATGTATGCAACTACTGTTTAGACTATGCATTATAATTCACACAGAAATAGTAATAATATACTTTTTTTCTATTGCATTTATATTATTCATTATTTAAATGCACATATTTGTTTTTCTAAATAATAAATATGGTGCATGTGTTTATATATCATGCATTGTAAGATCCATATCTTAGATTCCAACATTAGATTCTTATAGTTTATTTTAAAGTTATGCATACATGTTGCATTGAAAATATTCTATCAAATAAGCTGGACTTTATAAGATACTTTGTCTACTTTTTCTGAAAAGATGTGATGATAATTGCTGAGCTGGGCGATTTCAATGACAAGTCAGTTTGTTCTCAGTGTTTGGAAAAAGTACCAAATTCATACCAGCAGATGTAGTGTATTCAGGTGGATACTGATGGAAAAATACTGACTTTGACTTTTGAAGTGTGAAGATCAGTAGAGTTTTAATTGCTGCCACATACCGAGCTGCACAGTAGTCAAGGCCAATGATTTTAATAAGAGTCTTTCTCTTGTTGTAGGAGTAACTGGATATAATTTATTTGTTGATGACCTCAAACTGAGCGTCTCCTCTACCACGGTTCAATACTGTTGCATTTCTCTATTCTATTTCTCCCACAAACTCTCTGGGTTGTGTGAGATTTTGTGCACTGTTTGAATAAAGAAACGCTTTTTGACTTCAAGATCCTCGTCTTTGAGAGGGATTTTTCACCCACAGATACTAAAAGTGAAACCAAGTTTTAGTTTTTAAGTCTGGATTATAGCTTTAAATCCTGTTTTCTCAGTATCTTTGTTGGAACTTTCATCGTCTTAATTCAGTCTTCCTTACACTATTTCAACTTTAAATGGTGAAATATTTATTTTATTTGGGCACAGAATGTTTTTTTTCCCGTCAGTATAAAATAAGGAGGGTTGGAATCATCACAGAAGATGTTTGCCTCCACAGAAAGAGGAGACAGAAGTGGTGGAAACTAGATAAACCTGTTTTGTTGACGTAGGCTTTACTTCCTCATTGTCTGGCATCCCATAGACCCCAATGTGTATTCATCCCTTTGCCATAAACTGTCACTAACCATAAAACACTATGTCACCAAATACAGAAATATTTCAGGATGCAACCAACAATTATACTCATAAGTGACACAGGTTCTCAATTAATAATTTTATTTATAAAGTGTCAGAAAATGGTTCACAGAGTTAAAGGTGATATCTTCAATGTTTTGTCTGATTAAAAGTCTTAAACTCATTGAAAGATAAATTAAAACGTCAAATTCTCACAAAAAAAAGTGTCTTCATGTAAATAAACTGGGGACGTTTCATGGTGATATCTTCAAGATAATACATAAATAAATACATTCACATGTAGTGTCTCCCCTGTAGTGTCTCTATAAACCTTCAACTGAACAATAGAAGAAAGTATTTTCTGCTTCATTCTGTGTCATATCACTGCATCTGTCCTGTGAGTCTGCAGTGACACGTGTTGCAGTGAGATGTTTGTGATACCGCTGTTTGCCAGCTGGGCTTTTCTACCGCCGCTGCTGCTGCTGCTGCTAATTAACCTGAGGCTCGATATTACCTGTTGAGGCTTGGGGCCTCATACGTCATCCAAACAGCACAAATCATGACCGGCAACAGATCGGACCAATCACGTCCATGCTTGTGACAGCTGTCGATCAGCTATTGACCAATAGAGAGCGAGCACGGGGGCAGGACTAAGAAACTGACGTTACGTCGCAGCCTCGGTAATGGCAAGTGACAGAGGGTGAGGAAGACGAGGCGAAACTTTTTCAGCGAACTAGTTGCCGTTGGTTGTTTTTGTTAAGCTCTGTAGCAACAGAAGTGTCACTTTCTTTCAACTTTGATAGGCGTTATCATCCTTTGACCGATAACTGACCGTGTTCCGCGCGAGGCTAACTAAAGTCGTGAACGGTTGGGCTGTCGGTCGCGAAGTAGTTAGCTGAAATACACCAGAAGTTTGTTCGACTTCAATTTAAATACGTAGAGACACCGAAGAACAGACGCTATGACCAACAGAGAAGACGAATATGACTATCTTTTTAAAGGTGAGTGGCTGTTTATCTTCTAGCTAGTTAGCTAAACTTCGACACGGAGCCTTCACCTGTGAGCAACTGTCATTTGATGCCGAGTTGTTGGAGGTGTTGCCCTCGTAACAACAAGGTGTACGACGACGTTAGTCCGGAGACAAAGGCACCTGCTGTTCCGCTCTAACTTTGACTTAAATTGCGAAACGGTCTTACAGCCCCTCACCCGTATTATTACAACACACGGACAGCTTATAAGTGCTCTTAATGTGTTAAGCAGCATCTGCAGTAGAGTCATCTTGCAGGCCGATGATGCAACCATGATAGGATGCGGGGTTGGTCAACATCAGGGTCATAATCTGTGGCAGGGCGACAAATCAAAACAGCCTCCATCCAGTTTAGAGAAGCAATGAAGTCTGGTCTCTTAGTTTGGACTTTATTATACCTTATTGTGTATTTCTAATGTACATACAGGTCTTGGTAATTGGGCAAATAATGTCTTCTTTTTTCATCTATCACCTGCTCCATTTTTACACCACCTAAAAAAAACACCTCTCTAAAACATTATAAACCTTATTAATAGAGAAGAACAAGCTTGCTTGGTGACTAGATATATCAAACAATATGTCATTTGGTATAAAATATGTTTAGTTTTGTACCAGATGATTTTATTGTATAATTGTAGTTTGAATCTACATACAGGTCTTGTCACTTTTTGGCAATAGCTATTATCACCTACTCCATTTTTTTTAAATAATTAACATTTCTCTAAAATATTTAAAGCCTCATTTATAGATAGAAACTTGCCTGGTGACTATATATTTTTGTCATTCTCCTTAAAATGCAGACACACTAAACCACAATTTGTCATCTGGTTTAAAGGATACTGCAACTGTGTACTGGGGAGAAAAAAATGTATTGTTCCCATATGGCTATCCAGTACAAACAATAGTTTAGAGCTGTAACTTGTCATAAGCAAAGGAGAAATGGAGTGCTCATTGCCTGTTCAAATATAGAACACCAAACAAGCATGTGTTGTCAAACTGGAAATACCTGCATGAAGTGTGTGTGTGTGTGTGGCCACCTTCCCCGAGCACAGAGAAGATGAGATTTACTTACTCACCCACTCACTCCTTCTCAGATAAAATGACATGACTCCTGGTGACCAAATAGCATATTTATCTGAATCATGTGCAGCGGTGCAAGGGCACTGATAAGGTATCGGCTGCCTTTCAGTCTTTGGCTTTAACCAGGAAAGAGCTAACATGATTGTTATGGCTCTCCTTTGTTCTTACAACCTCCTTTTGTCGCTTGCTGCTGTTAGCATGAGTCAAGTTGGGTGAGCTGTTGGTGAGTCACATGAACCTTTCCCTTCTTGATGGAGACATCGGTACAGGAAGTCATCCTGCTGTCCTTCCGAGGCATACCTCTTCTCTTTGTACGGCTCATGTTCATTTTTGTGATGTGTATGAGTCTCAGTACAGGGTAACAGCTTCATGTCTGGTTTCCCCCCCACTCTTTTTGGTTTAAAAGCACATTTATGTAAGTAATATATGTTAAAGCCATCCGATTCTTGCAGCGGATATCCTTTATATACATATATTTTAAACATTTTACATCTTATTGGTGCATTTTGATGCCCTGAACTGATTAAAAAATAAATATCCTACTTTAATAGCCTTAGCCAACATGACACACTGCTGTAACTTCTCACAGCTTAAATGCCACATAAATGGAAATGATGAAATTGGACATGTAATGGTGATTTTTTATTCATTTCACAGGGCTTCAAGAGATTATATCAATGAATCTGACTGAAGAGACAGTCAGGCTCAGAGTCTCAGTGTTATGTCGTTCCATTCTTCATTCCTACCTTCAGACAGTTGTAGGCTGGCCTTCATGGCTGGGTGCAGTGTTGTATCATGTAATAGAGAGGTGTCATATCTTTTTCAGCGGAAGAATGCATACCCAACAATAGCTGAGTGAATGGGTGTGTAATGCAGCCATGATATTACCTGCCTAATGGCAGAGGACATGGGAATGGTTGCATAATGATTTTTTGTCCTCCGCCCAAGATCTTTTGTCTTTGTTAAAATGGAGAACGCAGGGTTACCTTTCCAGGCACGAAAGAGTCCCCATAAGATCCCCATTTATTTATTTTATTCAGAGTGTGAATCGGCCTGCCCTTAATGTGAACAGGCTTCTACTTGTGTCTGTTACACCACAGTCAAACTTCAGTTCACAGCTTCCCTTTAGGATGAGCAGTATTGCTTAAATGCAAGTGTAGACACAGTGGTCGGTTTGTTAATGCAGTTTCAACATTCCATAACAAGTTCCTATTTCATAATGGCAGGGTGGTGAGCTGGTGGTGAGTTGGTGCGGTTGGTTCCTTTTGACACACTGACTCACCTGACAATTGTGGAAGTAGTATTCAGACAAACACTCACTGTAATAAAGCCTGCTTTAGTCTGTTTTAGGAGGGGGTCCAGTGGAGGAGAGCCAGCATGGAAGCCTCATTTTTTCTCATCATGATTACACACTAAACACTGAAGGAGTAGCTCAATGTAATCATTTACTTCTTTCACCTGTTAGTAAAAACTCCACTAAAGTTTATATGTAAACCAAAGCAAGGCAGTTTTTTTCTAACTTGGGCTTTGCAGATATGGAGAAAATCAAATATGACAATAATTTTGACCAAATATGTAGAAGTTATTGGTGGACTAGTGGCGCTTTAACAAAAATATTTACACAATAAGATTTTTGGTAAGTTGCTAGTGTGGATATAATGACTAAGTTCGTAATAGCAAACAACAGTCTGATAGGTTCAAAAAGTGACATCACTTTACGGCAGTACAACTTTTAAAACCAGGAAAAGACAACACTACCAAATTGCGATGTTATGATAGCAGAGTTTATGGATTTTTATGCTTTATTTGAGAATCACTACATTGGTGGCTCTATTAAAAGGTCAGTATTCATTTTTATGAAGTGAGTTTAAGGTAGTTATCCAAAGTCGATGGCGGGCGGCAGGATGACAGTATGGAGAAGCAGGCAGGAGCACAGTCACGCAAGCTAAGCATGTACAGCTGTGGACAGGCAGAAGCAAAACATACTTTAGCCACTTCAAATCAATATCAATTAAAGTGTACAAACAATACCACAAACAAACTAACCAATCAAGGCAGCGGTAGACCAAAAACCCTGTTATTCTGCATGGTAAAATATCCCAGGGGTCTGATGAGGGCAATGGGTTTAGGGCTGACTAGTTAAATTGGTGATACCTCATCCAACCCCACAACAAATCTGGAATGTATATATTTCTAGATAAACAGCAGGCCAACTTCCTTATACAAACTGATGAATTAAACATGTGTGTTTAAGTTATTTACAGTCAGAAACTGTCATGACTGAAGGACATTTGAGTGGTGAAATGTGCAGCGACTCACTGGTTTCACCTGAGCTCAGTGTGCGGGTGTTTCCTGAAGGAAGCAGGCGGTTGTAATATGTGAACTCAGTGGGAGTCCCCTGAGTTTCTGCTCTGCCTCAGCTGGGAGCCACACACATGCGTCATTGACGAGGCAGGCTATCTTATTAAGAACGAGAATCAAATTTAATCTTAAAAAAGTCGAGCCAACTTGTTCAGTGTAACATCTTTGTGGTTTAATGAAGTGTGACACTGAAGGTCTGCCATGAGTTTCCCTTTCCAGCTGCAGCCATGAAGTACGCTGTGCTGCTCAAACACAATTAGTCTGTTCTGACTGTTCCTCTTTCTTTATCTGAAATCCCCTTTTTTTCCTGCAGTGGTGCTTATCGGAGATTCAGGTGTGGGGAAGAGTAACCTGCTGTCCCGCTTCACCCGAAATGAGTTCAACCTGGAGAGTAAGAGCACCATCGGGGTGGAGTTTGCCACACGCAGCATCCAGGTAGAAGGCAAGACCATCAAGGCTCAGATCTGGGACACAGCTGGACAGGAGCGATACCGAGCTATCACTTCTGCGTGAGTACAGTACATCCTTGAAGCCTTTGTGGAAGCACTGTTAGACTCTGGTCCCAGGCAGATATACCCACTTCACACAAGTTCATGCTCACTTCAGGACACTAATGGGTCTTTTAATGAATTAAATCCAGCATACAGCAGACATGCACTGGTTATAATAAGCATGTTGTTGATAGAGACACATGCTAAGTACAGGAACTTCAGAGCGCCTCTTTTGCTTCCTCATACATGTGCATTGTGCCATTTTTTTTTGTCAAAACTGTTATTCACAGTCACGTGAAGTTAAGCTGTATTATGAACTGCTGGAGTTAAAGGTTATAAACTTCCCAACAAATATCCTCCTCCATCCAAGAAGTTTGGAATGATCATTAAAATAGCTGGAAAGAGATATGAAGTGATTAACACTACAAAAATGCTGCTTTTTGCCTTGGGCCAGGAAGTTTTTTGTTAATTACAGCTTCCTCCTCATCTCTCCATCAAGCTTCCTTCCCAAACTTTTAGAGTTGTCTACCTTAATGCAGTAACCAGCCCTGAGGCCTTGGCATGTGAATATCGAGCCCCCACAGGCATTGACGAAGCAGACAAGCAAGAGCAGCCAGTCTTTAATTAAAATAAGTAACGTCATTCAGTGGTATGAGCTTTGTCAGTAGTATTATTGGCTTCACTATGTTATTTCTTGTGTTTCTCAGCTTCAAAGCTGGCCGAGCCCATGCGGCACACCCACAAAGAATCAACAGGCTGTGACAAGAAAAAGCTGATTACTCCAATAATTTCATGTTCGCCTCCTCTTGCATTTTTCAGGTACTACCGTGGGGCCGTTGGAGCTCTCCTGGTTTACGACATTGCCAAGCACCTGACATATGAAAATGCTGAGCGCTGGCTGAAGGAGCTGCAGGACCACGCAGACAGCAACATAGTCATCATGCTAGTGGGCAACAAAAGTGATCTACGCCACCTAAGGGCGGTGCCAACAGACGAGGCCAAGGCCTTTGCAGGTATTGTCACTGTGGTGGTTTTATAGGCTTCTAGGACGCCAAGTTAAAGGTGTAACGATGAGCATAGATGGACCATAGCGGTTTTATTTATGTTCTTAACTGGGCACTTCATTCTTATATCAAAAACATTTATTTTGTTACCTGTAGTGCTATTTATCAGTTTGGATTGTTTTGGTGTGAGTTACAGAGTGTTGGTGATTTGGGTGCCTTCCTCTCTATAATGGGACTTTAATATGGCACTTTACTTGTGGTGCTTAAAGTGCTAAAAAAAATTCATTCGAAAAACTCAGCAGGAATTTTATGAGCAGATTGATGTAGGAACTATTTTCTTTTTTTCTGGACATATTGAATTTTTGAGCTGGAATGAAAATAGACCTATGTGGATTTTCTACTGACATGACTCTGCAAAGGTTTCCTACACATAACTTTATTAAAGAATATTTAACATTATACATTTGCATAAAATGTATTACATTATCTTCCAATCCTAGAAATGATCACTGAAAAATGAATGTACAAGTCAAATTTAAATAATCGGTAAACATCAGTACTGTATGTTCAGTATTTGTCAACTACTGACCGTTTAAATAAAGATTAAATAAAAGTAAAATAAAAAGCTTGATGAAACAAACTCTAAATAACCCTAAGAAATGTATGCTGCATCATAAATCCTGTGAAAAAAGGTTTGCATTTTAGTGCATATTAGACAACATACACACTGATAATGATAGACATGTCTGCACTTGGCCGGTATCAGTTGATAACATCAGCCATCCAAAAAACTCACATTTTCTATGTGATATTATATTTGAGAGAAGGTTTGAACTTTACGGCAGATATCTCCAACACTTAAACACCCAACAAAAAAAATCTAAATGCGAAGGAAAAATTTCTGTTTTTAATTTGGCTGTGAACTGTCCTTTTAAGTACCTAACAACATGACTTTTACAGGCAGTGAATTTGATTAATGCTTTTACTCGTGCCTTACATGTCCTTTCAGTTTAGTTTGTACTGTTTGTTTTTTTTAAACCTTCCCTGTGGTTCATTCCCTCTGGAAACACCGTTGTTATAAATGTATGCTTTGTGATACAGTAAGGCATTTTACATAAATATGTCCACCAAATGCCCTTGGCCAGAGTTTGAATACATATGAGAAAACACAGCTCGAGGTCAAAAGGACTTGATTTAAATTAATTAAACCTCCATTTATCTCGGCCCTCAGAGAATTTCAAGGCTTTGTTTCAGAGCAGGTTTATTTGCAGTCAGCCTTGAAGTATAATTTTGTCAACCTTTTGACACTCATTCACTATTATTTTAGAGTAGTTGGGCCACATGTTTACTCTTGACCTTGAGTTTATTGGCTGGTGTCCTAGTCAGTGTTGCACCTGCTTTGACTGGTAAATGACTCTTGGTAGGACGGCCTGTAAGAATGTCCGTCCTGTTGATCCATATTAGAGTAAAGAAATTCCCTTTTGTTGCTAAATAAATAACGTGCACCTTTGAGTGCATTCTGTTTGAACTACTCTCCTAAATTATGAAGCCTCGTTTACATAAAGACCATGTGATGGAAACGTCCATGCAAAGTGTACAATGATGCCACGATGCCTCCAACAAACACAGCAGGGACAGTGGACCGATCTGACCTCCAATTCACAGCACAGGGCAATTATCCATCGCTTTTGGTAGTAATCATTTGTATTTAAAAAAATAATTAAATTTATAATCTCCTCTATACTACTAGTGGTTTGCACAGATTTCAAAGGAAGAACAAATTGAGAAAGTGAAAGAGATAAATGGTTATGCAGAAACAGGTTGTAGATTAACAAATAAATTCATTGGCATATTGATTGGTTTGACATATTGATTTCAGTTTATTTAAAGGTTATCATTTGGGGCTGCAATTAATTATTTTCAGTACAGTTTAATCTATTGTTTCTCTTCCTGATTAATTGCCTGGGCTGTAAAGTATCAATACAGCCTCAACAGTCTAAAATTCTAACTTGTTTTTATATTTTCTCTAATGACGATGGATCACTGTTTCTTTCACTTTTGTAGGGTTGAAGTCTGTCAGTGCCAGCATTTGTTGACATAAAAAAACCTGTTGTTATCATCTTTCCCGCCTTCCCAGTCCCGTGTTAGATTGTAAAATTGACCTCCAACCAACAGGAATCCTGAAAAAATGTCATCGTCTAATGTGTAATACAGTCAGGATTTAAGGTTTCAGTTTTTACTTGCCCATACACTAAGAGTTGTAAATAGTAGCAAAATCACTCCTTCCCTACTTCCATCATGAACCCCCCAGAAATGCCATTTAAATCTTTTTTTAACACTTGTAATTGTTATTGTTGAGCCCTGATAGTAGCACAGCCTTTTATATTGAACATGTGTCCCTGCAGACTGTATAATTTGCTTACAGAGGTCTTTTTTTTTAACATTACATTTTTTAACGTCCATGCATTTCATCAGATTATAGGTATACTTTACAGAGCCCAAAAGTCAGTCAGTCACACAACCTATTTGATTTCCAATAATTACAAAGCAGTTCACTGTGAGCAATCAAAATGGAAGTGGTTGATATTTCTGTGGAGAACCCTGGAGTGAGTACATTATGTAGAAGAAATCCATCCCTGAATGAAGGCAGTGTTAATGCCAGTACAGTACAATACACCTCCGTTCAGTGGAGCTATGAGAGTTAAAAATAATGCAGAACTATAACATGTATGTATGTGTGTGTGTTTTACAGAGAAGCATGGCCTGTCTTTCCTGGAGACGTCAGCATTAGACTCGAATAATGTGGAGCTGGCTTTCCAGAATATTCTCACAGGTGAGCGAGCTTTACATTTGTTCTTTTGATGTTCTGTGTTTAAATCAAATTCTAGAATAAAAATACATTTGATCTTAAAGGGCACTGATGTCTAAAGCTCCTAAAGCTCATCTAAGGATAGTGCTGTATAAATACTACATATTGATTTGTCTGAGAGTGTTACATTTCTATCCAGACAGTGAGGGTTTACATAACAACAGTCATCTTTTCCCACTAGATGGCAGCAAAATCCATCTTATCACTTCACCATGCCCATCGCTGGTGTGCAGTCTGTGGGCAAAAAATCCACCTATTTCTTTTTTTTAAGGTCAAATATTTGAGTAATTGGCACAATCAAAGACCACTCAGCCAATCAGCCCCTTGGTGAGAGCTGTGATGAAGATGACAAACCACTAATGGTCTGTGTTTGTTGTCACTTTGACCCACTGCACTAAATACATCTGTTCAAGAGAGAAATCCTGATACTGTCTTACAGGTATCTTTTCTCAAGTAAATGTCTATGAGCAGTGTCCTCTGGGGGCATACATGATGTTTGAGATTTGGTAACATGGAGAAAAAAAGCATCTGTTGTGACTGAGTCAACCCCTGGAGTGGCGAAAGGGGCAATCCGACAGTGAGTGGTGCTTCCACTTCAATTGCTCCGGGGTCTATCAGTCTGCGAGGATGCGCCACTTACTGTTTGTATCCTGCTTCTGCTTCATGTTCAATTCCCAGACGCGTCTGCTGGAGCCGTTTGAGCCACTCTGCCCACACCACAGCTTTATCAGTAATTTCAAATTCATAAAAAAACTTCAAACCAACAAGCCTCATTGAGCTAACGTCGCTAATTAGCTCGTTAAGGGAGGAGAAGAGAGGAAGTTAGGCGTGCATTAGCAGGCCAGTTAAAGCTGAACTTTAGACCCAGTGGAGCAGAGAAGATGTCACATGTGTAGATATCGGCGGCAGACAGATCCCAGGTCAGAGAGGGTCATCCTGGTGGGTCAAATAAGTGCAGCAGCTGGTGCTGTTTAGGATCTGTAGTAATGAGTCATAGTTTCACCACCTGACATGTCACGTCAGCCAGGAGTCTTGTTTGGCTTTCAACCTTCTTGCTTCATAAGCAGTTTTTATTTCAGGACTGTTTTGTTCCACATCTGGCTGTAGTTTAGAGTTAAAGTATGCAACAGTAAGTCAGAGGAGTGTTTGCACTCGTCCTGCTCCCCTTTCTCAGGCTGATCGACTGACTCCACCAATGGCATCTAAGCCAAAGTTTAGGCAAAATACATTCATAAATGTTTTGAAGAAGCAAATATTGGTGACAGATAAACTGTAGAGGATAACCTGCGTGTTTGAGCAGCTCTTGTCTGCTAAATTTTTAACTTTATTGTGTTTTCTTACCAGTATGAGCATGCTGGGTCACAGGAGCAAGACCCACAATGCATTATATTATATTTAGCCACTGCCATTTTAATTTAAACTGTATTGCATATCGGAGCATTGGGGAATGCCTGAAATGAGACTTGGTACTGCCACATGACACAACGATGCCAGTTTAGGATGGAAAGAATCCTCCACTGCTGCCAGGAGTCTGGATAGAACAGTTGTTGTTCAGTTTTGCCATGCTGTTTGTCCTTATCACAATATGTCCCACTGTTGGCTGGATTTATAGGCATCTACACATAACTCATTCCCTTTCACCCTTCTCTCCATCACAGCCATCTACAACATCGTGTCACAGAGGCAGATGTCAGGGCGAAGCGACTCAGACTTCTCACCAGCCTCCAACGTAGTGCCCATCACGGTTGAGCCCACCCAAAACTCAGCCAGTAAGGGTGTCTGCTGCCAGACCAACTGAGACCTTACCACTGACCTCCTCCTTCACCTCCAGGCAATTGGAGAAACAGCCAGATAGACAAACAGAGACAGACAGATGGACAGGGAGATGGAGACAGGTAGAGATAACCATTTCACACAAGGACACATGTACTGGGGTTGATATGTCTTTTGTCTGGTTAAAATAACGTAACACTGTATGAAGAGGGGGACCAGTGAAGGAGAGACAGTAAAGAAGTTAAGACGGGGGGTGTGTGGTGTGGGAGGATTAGTATTAATTGAAAGAAAACGGGTGAGATGCACCTTACCCAGTGCATTAAGCTTTTGAAAGCGGTACATGATCAGATCTGATTCACAATCTAATGAAAAATTTAACACATTATGAGGTCCCTTTTGTATCTCATCACGATTTCTGTCTTTGAAAACTGTCCTCCCTTTTGAAAGCTCTATTTTACAAGCCAGTAAATGCTTTCTCTCAGTTTCCAACCACCAGGATATTGGGCAATAAAAATCCACATCCAAAAGACTGAACTGCAACCCCTCTGTCGCCACCGTCATTCCCATTTTCCTCTAAATGTATAATATTTAGAAAATAATGTCCCTTACAATATTTATTGAACACTAGATTAAGGTCTTGTTTGGCCAAAGGGTTTGTAATTTAACACTATTTGGTTCAGATTTTCCACTCTGATCGCTTTGCAGCAAAGGGAGCTCACTTGCTTTTTGATGCTTTTGCCCACAATCATATCTGTGTGAAGAAGCTTGAAAGGGCAAATACCCCTCACTAATGGAGGAACAAGGGCTTCAAGTCATTTTTTCCTAAATGCACATGCTGGAATTTGGTCGAAGTTGGTTGGTTCAAGTTGTGTTCCACCAGACCACTCAGAGCAATAACATCCCTCCCTACCAGTGACATGTAATTTCTTTTTGATTGCTTTTGATCTTTGTTTGGAAGGGTTTCCTGCTCTGTGCACACTTTGTACTCTGCAGATGAGTCATGCTGTTGCAGCTATCCCATCTCATTTAGAGTTAACGCTGTGCAAAGCTCGCATCGCTAGTGAATGGGTTAACTGCCTCACAAGTTGGTGAGAAAGCGGTGTGGGCTCTTCTGATGACTGTTTCACCCCTGCCCTGAACCTTTAGGGTGCAGTGGGAGAGATTAGAGCATTGGTGTAAATGCATGGACAACCCTGTGCTGCTTCTGCTGCCTGCTTGCTGGGATAGATAGATAGATGGATGGATGGATAATGTTTCAGGGGATGAGGTAGTGAGGGCACTCAGCCCTGCCCTGCTCCTGTGGTCTCTGATGTACCCGAGATGGCTTGTTTTACTGTAAGTGAAATCCTCCACTGCCTGCTACCTACTCCTCTCTGTATCTCTCTACACTGTATGTAACTGGAACAGGACTCTGCCTTCTGGGATCTCCCTGAGGTCTGCCCTCGCTCTCACTTGTCTGTATTTCCTGTGGAGGGGGCGGGGGTTGTATTCAGGAGCCAGGATTGGGTTTGTTAGTATCTAATAGTTTAATAGATGTGGAAAAGGAGAAAGGATGGTAGCGTTAGGAGGGGCTTAATTAAATCCAAAGGTTATGCACACAGATGGTGTTTATCCTGGTTATGTGTTTCCACATCAACACTGACTTCTGTTGACTTCACAGGTCTTAAACTGGGTGGTGTAGGTTAGGGCTTTTTAAACATTTATTCTAATATATGTATATTTGGACTGCATATGTATAAATAAATTTCATTTGTTATAGCCTGCCTCTTCTCATGTCTCTGAAAGAAAAGGCTGCGAGTAGCTGACTTTTTTCATGAATGAATCTGGTGGAGGGCAGAATTAATTAATCTATTATATCATTTTGACTGTCCACTGTAATTAATAACAAGGTCTTTGATGTAAAATGATTAAATTAATCTGATCTGGGATATGAATAGTCACCATCGACAAAGGATCAATTTAGTCATAAAAACCCTTTCAAGTAAAAAAATGCAATTGGTTTCAATTGGAGATCATTTCATTTTTGTTTTATTAGAAACATTTACAATACATCTTGAATCTTGGAAAAATAACAAAGAACCAGAACTAACATGGCGCAGATACAATAATAATAATAAAAATGTCTCCAAAAAATGTAATTCACAAAAAAACATGTGCTATAACAAATAAACCTGCAATATCACACGCCTTTTAAGGGCATGGCATACTGTAACAGAGTTCAAAGACTTCTTTTTTTTTCCATCCATCAAAGTTGACGGTCAGCCACTGAGGGCCACATTGGCAACCCTCTTTCACTGTTCACAGAGAAACCAGAAACTAACGCCAGCTGATGCTGGCCCAAAAACTAATGCACTACAACCACTATTAGACCGGTATGAAACACCTCTACTGTGCTGGAAAAATTGGAAACGCTACCAAAGACAAACTGTCAGACTGTATTGGCCTCTTTGGAAAAGGTTGCGAGTTTCACCAGCGAGCACCACTTCAGTCCCCATCCTTTACATGCAGCAGAAAATGTGCCAACGTAGTGTTTTTGTCAAGTTTTTCTTATCTGTATCAACTCTTACACAAACTAAGAACTTCAAGTTAATTCATATGAGGTGCGAACAGTCTTTCATCACAAACAGGTAACTGAGAAATCCAACTTTGATGAGGGGACTGAAATGGTCTCTCTGCCTGGCTCCAAACTCGTGTCAACTTCCCAGTTTCCAAAGAGACTCCAACTATGAAAATCTACAGAGGAGAAACGGCCCAGGTGCCCTGATGCTAACAGATAGCACAGGACCTGCACCATTTCTCCTGTCTAAGTGACCATACAACATACATGCAAGCTAGTACGGTAATGAACCTGTTGTGTGTATATGTGTGCATCTAGTTACATAGATCTACTACACAGTGCGCTGTTGTCCTCTCCTAGATGCCTCCGCTCCGTTTGCACTCTTCACCTAATTAACACATTAGGGAAAGTCTCTCGTAAAGGCTTCCTTTAAGCTGATTATGCCCTGTCGATCACAAACTGTCCGAGTAGTAGATGTAGAAAATGTATGAATGAAAGTGTGTACAAGTTATGTGCGACCCCGCTGGCGAGAGGGTCACCGCTGCCTCATTCATTCCAAGCATTGCAGTCGTAACATGTTTTATATAAGTAAAAGCGAGTTTAGATTACAGAGGAAATGAGTTATGCGTTTCAGTCAGTAACATGGGGTTAGTTGAAGGGGGAAAGGGGTAACAGCAAGCAGCACTGCACAAAGAATGCTGATGCAGGAAAAATATATAATTGAGGCACAAAATTGATGCTCTGTGACTAAAATATCTCCAAATTCTAAAAAATATTATATTATTTTCTGTAATTATTCCATTGTGAATGCACTGATGTTAAAGTAGTGCATGTCTGAAGTTAAAATTTCAGCCACGTGGAACTCTTATTCCATTTACTTCATTCAGCATGAGGTACATGGAAAAGGCGAGCATCCATGACTTTCATAAATAAAACTTCTAAACTTCTTTTCTCATTTTACTTATTAGTAGAAACTGACCTCCCTGTGTTTAGAAATATATTAACTTCTTGTCATTTTAATTAAAAAACAAAATGTCTTGAGGTTACTCATAAATATGTTGCTTCATTTTTTAACTTTTCATAAATAACATCCAGATACTGACTTTTTTTTCCTCTGCTTTCTATGAAATAATAACCCATGTTAGCAAAATAGATTTGAGAAACTGTAATATGTTTTTTTTTATTCATTTTAAGGTACTTTCTATAAATGTATGTGGAAGAACTCAAATATAGTCTACGTTGAAAACCTGTCGCAAATTCTTTCCAAAAAACAAACAAAAAACTTAAAGCTCACTTGTAAATTGACAAAACAATAAGCATAAGG
>CAFUXE010000840.1:134265-145367 GCA_903364295.1 Serranus cabrilla | reverse complement strand
GATTTAGACAGGTTGGTACAATTGCTTAAGTGCATCCATTGAAAATAAGGATTTCCTATCACTCCTTAAAAGGGATTCTACATAAATGCATAAAGACCTTTTCATATCAAGAGAAGAAAAACATCAACAGTTTCTACCATTACTATAATAGTAAGCTTAATACAATATTGTAAATAATACTAACAAGAACTTAATGAATCAAATGTCACTGTGAGTCACCCCACTCCTTTGTTGCTCCACTGAATTAAAAAGTATTTCATATTGGGTGAGTTGGACAAATGAAACTTACACCTTAGCATATTCTTAAGAATCTTAATTAAACTTTATGTATCAATTAGTTAAACTACACGGTAAATATATGATTTGAAACCGATGTTCACTTTAAGGTCTTAAAGCTTTTTATACACTTCAGGTATCAGGCTGCTGAATTCTTTATGCGATCTTAACGTTTTTTCTGATAAATCTTACCTACTGTACTATATTTTACTAACATGCAGTTAAACTTAAGGATACAGGTAACGGCTCTCCAAACCATATTAACTAAAACCACAGTGCTGCTTTGTTCACTATCACACTGTCACCTTGTTTACATCTAATCCCGTACAGTTTATTCCGAGGGTCTTAATTAGGAATTCAGCCTGAATTTTCACCGGCCTGTCATTGTCAACATGATTCCTTTTTAGTCTCTTTTTTTAAAATTTAGATCACGTGGGCAGTCCCTTTTTTATCTGAACTTTTCCGCATCGGGCAAGATTTTCCCTGGACTGTTTTTCTCCCATCAACCTAACCATGACAATAGAAAACTACTCAAAGGACTGTGTAAGTGCCAGGATGTGCTTTAAGCTGATCTCTTTGGGGAGAAGTAAGTCTGTTACCGGCGCCTCTGTAGTATTAAACTAATCTTACAACACTGAAACATGATATGCCTTCATTTTGCAGATATCGATCTAGTGGCCTCCAAGACTTTTGGGTAAACAGAGTAATTCTAGCTATGAGATTATTTCTTAATAATCCTGATTCAATAAACTCTCAACCAAGTTGATTTTAATGTTAAAATAAGTTAACTCAAGTGGCAAGTCCTCTCCTTGTGTTTTGTTCTTTGGCTACGTCTGACCTTTTTCTTTCCAAAACAAATAAAAAAAAGTAGGTGCAAAACAAGTTAAAACAGAGCCATGAAATCAGAAACGATGTAAACAGAAATCATCTTAAGATATGCTGTAAGTAAAACGTCTGAGGGTAAGGACACGGTGCCGTCCCGCCCTCCTCTTCCTGTCACTGCTGTTTTCTGACCAAAGCCTTCGAGACGTCAGTCTGTCATCAGCAAAGTCACCAGCTCCTGCTTTTTAACAAACAGGACAGACCTCGGTGCTTATGCTCTGGTCTTTTGTTTGTTTGTTTACACTTGACGGGTCACTTTTACAGCGCCGTGTGATTATCCTCAAAAAATTGCAGTTTCATTGTTTCAGGAGAAGAAATCCTTAAGTTTGTCTCGACCCACCCTGTGATCTGATTGATATTCAACGTAAAAAAAAATTAGGCAATCAAATGACTTAAGACCCTGATGAACACAACAAGAACAATTACTTATCCTGAAACTGTTACTAATTAAGTATATCTCTGTTTCTACACTGGCATGAATCCACAATGAATTTTAAGCAGATATGAGACATAAATGCAGCAGTTTTATCCTAATAATCAAGGTCAATTTCTGAATAGAATATTATTTAAAGAACTGACTTAGCAGGCTTCTCTGTTTATTGTCCCAGTATAGTCCTATTATTGCTTTTCATCCTAATATACATAGAAACGGATTTATTCATTAGGGGTTATTACAGATACTATTCATTCCAGTTTTTATTTGAGATTGGATTTATACATCAGCGGTTCATAAAGGCTATTCATTATTACAGTTTATAGTAGTGTCTGGTTAATTTCTCATCTATATATTTGGATGAAATACTAAGTTAATCAGTTTAAATAATATTTCTTAAATGTATGGATCTATCTAATATACTATTATAGTCAAAAAGGATGATGGGACGCATATATAAAAGATTTACTCTCCCTAAAACTCAGAGACATTTTGAATTCCATATGCTAAAACATTGACAATGACACCCTCAGCTTGTAAAAATAATCGAAACCTCACTGTCAGCGGGCCTTTGTCTGGATGTTTGTAACTGATACACATACTGTATTTACATAGATGCTCAGAGTGCTTTCCCATAAAGTACAATACTCATTAACTTATACAGCGTCTAAACAGGGAGAATCTCCAATAAGCCCTCTCTTCATTAAACCAGTGCAAAGCTCAACCAAGTCATCAGCATTGACTAAATGGATGAGAGGTCTCCCAAATTACCACTAGTACTACTGTAGTATTAAGAATAACAAGAACCACCATAATACAAAAAAATGATAGGGAATCCTTATGTGCATGTCTTTCAAATCCTATGAAATGTATTTCACCATCAGTGGTCGGTTTGGTATTTATCAAATGCGCATGTTTTGTAATAAGGTGCTTTACTCTATATTTGAAGTAAAGTGTTTTAAGAGCCTAATTTCTTGAATCCCTCTAATCCCCACCCAAGCAGTTTGATTCACATTCTTTTTCTCCAAAAATAAGTACTTTAAAAAAGTTGTTTTCAGGGGGCGCGGGACTATCAAAGGCCAAAGTTGCTACCTTGTATGCCAAAATAATGGCAATATTCTCATAAAAAATATTAAGGCGGAAAATAAAATAACAAAAATACTAAGTTCAAAGAGCAGTGTCAAGCTGCCTTGAATTTGACGTTGAAAGCTTAGGCCAAACCACTGTGCAATTCCTCCATCCATAAAATCATAACTATTATTTATTTCTACATCTGATAGATTTCAGGGTACTTTTTTTGCAAGTACGGTGCTTTCCTGCAGACGATATGCGATGCAAGTGGTCCGCTTTATACGTTTTTCTTTTTCCGAAAGGAGGGGCTTTGTGTCCTGGAAGACACAATCTGTAAGTGTTAATTATTTTTTGGAGACAGAAGCCGAGTGGAATTGTTCTCCGATACAACACGCGAGAGGTTCCCTGTCGTCACTACTGGCCCACATGTGACAACTCAAAACTCGCTGCAGGACTTGAATGATCAATACAATTGCCAGATCTGCACGGTTTCATTTTTTGGAGCATACTTCTCTCTTTCTCCAGCCAAAATGAATCCCCCCCCCCCTCCTCCTCCTCCTATCATTCAACAGCTTTAATCCCTACCCCCATCCGCTCTCCTCTAGCCCTCTGAAATCCCCAGGCTGGGGCTAAGGCAGACGCAGAGGGTGTGTAATTTGATTCAGCATGAGTGCTGGTTAAATGGGGCGTTTCCTCTGCTTTCCTGTCAATTACAATTGTCTGATTTCATTCTGGAAGCTCAAAGCGAGAGGGGGCTGCCATTGGCTGAGGCCCGGGTGTCCATAGTGAAGGGGCAGCTGCAGGATGTCCCATACAGTAGCGAGCTGACACAATCTGCACTGGTGCCGTCACACAGACAGGACCCCGTCCAAATTTCAGGGCGGTGCAGTCGGGGAGTGTAGGAGGAGTTAATGCTGCACCTCGTGTGATAATATCACGCAATCTGTCTTTTGTAGGTGAACATGTACATATTTGGAAATCGGAAATTTGGCAAATTACCGTTGAAAACAGGTAACCGGGGTGTCCCCTGATAACTGTAGATAATTTATTTTGCTCCTAAGCCTCCCCTCATTTCACAGGCGCTGCCGAATTCAGCTTGTGTCTTTCAAATTTTGTGTGTGTGTGTGTGTGTTTTGGGACAAAAGAGGCCCCCTCTCCCCAGTAGGGATAGCTCAGAGCAGCAGAAAAGGAGAGGAAAAGGGGGGAGAAAGGGGCAAGAGGGAGTGGAAGGAGGGGGTCCTATTCACCCAGCTGCATCCAGACCATCCAGCCCCCTCTGTGCTTGTAACCGTGGGGCGGGGCAGCAAGGGGCTCGCTGCGGGACCCTGTCGTACCCCTCATACAGCTCCAGAGTCCCCACACGGTCCGCACCTGGACCAACCCATTTGCCTAATTATCAATGAGGAGATCCAGGCCGTGTCCGAGCGCTCTGCAGCCCACGCCGCTACCGGGCCCAGACAATACGCCCCACTCAGAGAGGCCTTCGAAAGCAAACGATCAAACTGTAAGCAGGGGGAGACATAAAAGCCACTCCCAAAGAAAAGAGAGAAAGAAAGGGGGCTAGGCGAGACCTCCAACTTGGGGTCACAGCTACAGTGTGCCATGAAACACCTGCTCCTGTACAGCTTTGCTAATTACAGGGGAGACAGCTGGCCCCTCAGAGCTCACACATAATGCTGTTAGTATTGGGGACGTGGAGTAAGGATTACTGATTTGGGACTGTGTATTTCACAGTGTCAACTATTTTAATCGGAGTCTGCTGCTGATTCAGGAAACATTTTAGAGTTTTACTCGGCTTCTGTCCACATACTAATTCTCCTCTTTATTTACAGTGCACACCTCAGAGAAATGCTTGTTGACTGGAGCTCTTGCTGTGTCCTATATCGTTCAGCGACTGTGGCCAAATGACCACACAAGACAATAAAGCGCGGTTAAGGTGGCTTTGAAACTAGTCCACTGGGGAGACAGATATCGAGAACTAGCCAACTGGATGAATTCCAAGGCTTTCGGCCTCACAAATTAAATCAGTGCTTTAAGCCAACCGAGGAACCACATGCTTTTCAAGTGCCACGAGGAGCAAGCATTACTGAATCTTTTCAACAAACTGCAGTGACCAAAGTGTAATCAATGGCTACTGGAAAGAAAATATTACTGATACTTCATACAACTTTTATCTACCTCTGTGAATGATGATGCCAATAAAATGCAACCAATTATCATAAATAAATGATCTAATGTCCTATTCCTTTTTAGCATCAATCTGCTTTATAAGACTTTCAGGTATAAGAATGAAATAAGGGGGCCGTCTTTTGTTTTCTTGTAAAAATCACAAGGCTTGGACTCGAACCAATCTATTCACATTTTCATTTTGCTTGAATTAATATCTATTTTGGACCAATTATATCAAACCACAATCACAGTAAAACTGAAGGCTGAATTCACCTTCACATCAACTCGCGAAAATTTCAAGGTATGATTGAAAATCCTATTTTAGACCAAGATGATTGTAAGGTGCAATGAAAATTCTAGGGTTTTTTTTCCTTCTAATAACAACATTGACTTTCTGGGTCAGTCAGGTGCAGATTGGGTACCTCAACAATCATCATCTTCCTTCCATATAAACCCACTTCATGGTAAAATAAAAATTTGAATAATAAAATGTTCACATTACTGTCTACCTCTGCCTACACTGTGATCCATGAATGAAAAACAGCAGCAGTCAAAAAACTGAAAATGCAAGGTACTATACTTCTCTTATAAACAAAACTTTTATAAAATATATATGCATATATATATATAAAAGAAAAACTTAAAAATATTTCTTATACTTTTTAGTAAAGCAAGCAGTGCCTTCTAAAATATCTGCTTGATTGTTTTTAAATTTTCTGAAAAACAAAAATGTGTATTATAATAATAATCATAATAACAGTAAATAATTATTGAAACAACACTGACAAAACTAATGATAAAAACTGATGTGGTTCCTTAAGAGAATATTCGGATGGCCTGTGTGACCTGGGTGTGGCACACTGGGCACTCCGGGTGGTTGAGCTCACAGATTCGGATGGCACACTCCATGCAGAAGAGGTTATGGCCACAGGGCACCAAGGCAGCCGTCACTTTGCTTTCAAAGCAGGTCATGCAGTCCCGCACAGTGGCCGGCGGCGAGTCCGGCACGGGCAGACGGCCTGGGAAACCCTCGCCGGCTGAGGTGGGCTCACTGTGGGCACGGCGGGCCTGGGCGTGAGGTGAGCCGGATACGGGCACAATGCTGGTGACTGAAGAGTTGTTGGTGCTTCCACCTCCGCAGGACTCGGGTAAGCCGGGGGAGAGTCTGGTCAGGGGGAGCGGGAGGCCTCCGAAGCTCTTGGACCGCTGCTGGGCGTAGAAGGCCACCTGTTTGGGGTAGTCGGGGTCGCCCCAGCTCTGGGTACCCTCTGATCCAAAATAAGAGCAGGGCTTCTCCCCGGAGCTGGAGAAGTTGCTCTTGTTGTAGATCCCCCCTCCCTCGCCTCCTCCTCCCCCTCCCCCTCCAACCATGGCATCTGAGAAGTTCTGGCGGTAGCTGCTGGTCAGAGGCTTGCGCTGGCCCCCCTGCAGCCCCCACACCTGCTGTAGCCGGCTCTCCAGACCACTGCTGCTGCCCGCTGGGCTGCTTCCACCATTCGGGCCCAGACAGTCATTCTCATTATTGTGGTCATGCAGGCCTCCTGTTCGGAAGGCGATGTGTGCTTCGATCTCCTCGCGAGCCCGCTCGGCGTTGCTCGGTGACCCTGTGATTTCAAAGACAGGGTCGCGGTCTCGACTGGGAGTGACGATGTAAGTACAGGTTTGCTGCTGGATGCGTTTGATGGTGGAGCCTTTAGGCCCCACGACCAGCCCCACGACACGGTATGGCACTCTCACCTGAATGGTGGTCTGACCTGGCAAAGGTGTGGGCGGGGAGCCGCTAAAGGACACTCCCAGCTTGTTGCGAGACGCCCGGAGCATGGAGAAGTGCTCAGCAGCAGAGATGATTTCACGGCGAGCCAATGCAACATCCTCCTTCCGGCCAGTGATTAGGAACACGGGCTCCTCTCCTCTAACGGGGGTCTTGATGTAGGTGTTGGTCTTGGCCCGCAGGGCTTTGATCTTGCAACCTGCAGAGTCAACAACATACAATTTAAATGAGTAAATATGGTACGTTAGTTACATTTTGTGACTCGCGAGTCAGTTTAAACTGTGAAAAAACACGTTTTTATAAACCTGGGCCAACGGAAATCCTCAAATATTCATATTTATCACCAATTATGACCGGTTTAACTTAATATGTTGCGGGTTTTCACTGGCGAAAGCTACACAGAGTAATTACCGTGATTTATGAGGTTTCCAGCACTTAAGCATTAGTGTACTTATTCAGGCCACTTATTTATTAGCTCTAAATCAGACCCACAGCTTACTGAGAGATACATGGATGGTGCAGAGGTATCGGGCAGCACCGACATGTTTTTGGACTGTGAGCTGATGCGATCACACCCTGACCTCTCCTTGAACTCAGGAGACAATACAGTCAACCCACATATGCTTTGTTTTTGGGCCATTTATTGCTCTACATCTGCCCTGTTTCTGACCAGAGTGTAATAGTTTACTCTATTAAGAGCTTTTAGGGGCTGAGTCTCAATGTGAGCGAGTGCAGGTTAATGTTATTTCATGACAAATTACCTGACTTTGTAATGGGATAGAACAGGACATACAGTAAACCAGTAATTATTAAGGAGGACTGTCAGGTACATTCGAGGTCAAGAGGAACATGGAAACACTGTTTAAATTCTGCCCAGTTAAGAATGCATCAAGCATCACTCGGGTCAGTTTTCATTCAGAAATTCAGGCTGCTCCCTCATTAAGACTTCCACGTTTATTGGCGACGTAAACGTGCCTTTCTCGTCTCGGCCATTCCTTAAAGAGACTGCCGCATCTCTTTGGACAAACAAGAACCATCAGGCGGCTGTTCAGTGAATAAATCTGAGCTCATCTTACCAGGCCCCAGGTGCTTCAGATCACACAGCACATCATTGCATTACCTATCTGAAAATCACAGCAGCAGGTATGAAAAGGTTCAAAGACTCCTTAAGTTGGAAGACGAATGACGCTCTAATGCTACTAAATAGGCCCACTTTGTTCAGGAACACTTACTTCTCAGGGACCAGAGGAGCGGACAGAGGAATAGTGATGCTCTGAGGGTTTAGTATTGCTCATACCTAAAATCTGAAAATGCCCTTTGTGGCCATTGCCTGGTATTAGGCTAATAGACCTGTTTGTGCCACGGGGGATCAAAGAGCAATTGCCAAATTCCTTTTCTCAAACTACATTGCACCTTTTAATTAGTCCAAATTAACGTCTCAATTAAAGAATTGTCTGTAAACAAAATGGGCAAAGATTAATTCATCGCTACTGAGAAATTAAGGTCACCGGAGACAAATATATTTTGCACCCGTTGAACTGTGGTGTAAAAGGTGCCTGTGATTCAAAACAAAGCCCCCCTTGATCTGAGGAGCTCCGGAGCATCCTCGGGAATCAGTGCCTGTGACTCTGACAGGAGAAAACAATCATATCCAACCCTTTCTCCATGGCAGGAAGCTCTGTTTGCCAGATTCACCAGGCGGCCTGTGATGCACGGTGCCGAGGAGAAGGGGGTGTGTACGCGGCGCCAACTAACGAAGGGCCTAAATCAAAAGCAGCTCATCTCAAATCCCCCCAAATCAGCACTTCTTCTCGGTCAAGGCAAAAGGGCCCTCTCGCTGCACTTGTGCTCACTGGATCCACCCTCCGGCTGTCTTCAGTTACCCCATTAAAATTCAAAACTTACACTTCAGAGTAAAGAACAGGAGCCACAATGGGAGACAAGGGGCACTTAGCAGCACAAACTAAATTCACATTACCACAGCAGTGGAGCAAGAAAGGGGAGGATTGCTAAAAAAGAAGCCATCTCGACTCCTCTGAGCCCCCTGTGACATTATTCGAAACCTGTTTGTTTTTGTAGCGAGATAAATCAGGATTTTCTGATGGTACCCTACCCACCCTGCAGTCTTTGTACTTCTCTCAGACCAGCCCCCCTATTTCTCCCTCTCCTGACAGGCAACCATGTGGTATTGAGAGTGTGCAGTGAAGTGGGGCTCATGAGGAGCCCCTTGTGTTGAGCTCCAAGGCGTGACTCCCATTCAGCTTTTAGATGCTATACTGCCCTTCCGTCCCCCGTCCTTGTTTTTCCTGCCCCTCTCACCCATGGGTTCATCACAACAGTTAACAATGGGTGCAGCCACATAAACAGCACCACCAAGCTGAAGGAGAAACCCAACTTGGGTTCAAGCTTGTTAGCAGCTCAATATGGAAGTTGGACAGAGTGAAAAATACCCTGACAACATTTGATTGCAAATAAGCACAAAAAACTAAATATTCTGTTTTTTTTGTTGTTGTTGTTTTTTAAAAGGACTCCCACCTTCTGGTGCAACTTCTCGCTGAGTCACCCTTTAAGGCCATCCCGTGTGCCGAGCAGCAACACTGTCTTAATGCGCCCCTCCCCTCATCCCCCGACTTTCACACCTTTGTTTGACAGCTGCTGTCATTCAACTTCCAAGTCTTTGTTCGACAATAAAAAAAAATCCTCCAACTGTAAGAAAAACGGGCTAGACTGTGAAACTGTCTGGAATTGAACTTTCCAACTCCCCTCATTTGAAAATACTAAAAAAAAAAAACAAGTGGAGCACGCTTGCTCTATTGTCCAATTGTGTCACTGGGGCAGTGCGCAACATAAACAACGAGCTGAATAAATTTGGAAAGAGGCAAAACATCTTCCACCATTGAGGCCAAATGTGTATATTTGGTTATTTTCTGAGCCGCCAATTCAAAGTGAAAGACATTCCTCTCCTCGCCTGCTGCACGTTGCCTTTTTGAACAGTCTGGCGCGTCTCAGACGACAAAGGAAGCAAGTGCTCTCCGTGCTCCAGTGTGTGTCTGTGCGCTGACATTGATGGCGTGGATGTAGAATAATTCGCCCAGGAGGGAACGGGGCTCTCTCTCGCTCTCTCCCTCCCTCTCTCTCTCTATTGCCTCTGTGCAACAACAAAAAAATCACTCAAAAGCAAAATAAACACAAAGCAGCCACCGACTTGTTTCAATGCATGAGTGTAATGATGAGTACACGAGAACTTGCTAGCAGAAAAAGTGGGAGGCTGATGTCTCGGGGGAGTACAAAAAAAACACGCGAGCACACACACACACCACTCCCTTTTCTTTGTCAAATAACACCAGGTAACAGTTAGAGAACAAAAAACAAAGCACACGGGAAACCACGGCGGGGATAATGCAGCACTGCTAGTGGGATAAAAGCACAAGTTTGGAGGGAAATAAATTGCAAGCCAGCGGTTTACCTTGTCTCCCCACTATTTCGGCCACATGTTCAGAGCTGGGCACTGGGACGCATTCTGTTATGTTGCAGCCTCGTCCTTTCGTCTCACTTGAGGAGCTCTCGTACAGGGCGCACAACTTGCTTTTCCCTTGCAGGATCGCCGAGTCCCCGCCACCTCCGACGTTGTTCGTGTGGTTGTGGTGGTTGTTGTTATTGTTACTCCGGTCCTGTACTCCTGTTGTTGGGGCTCCGCCGCCGTCCTCGCCTTCCCCGAGCCCCAGCAGAGACAACTGGCCCAGCGCGACCCTGAGGGCACGGGAGTCGTCTTCCTCCTCGTCGGGCGGCACAAGGAGACCTTCGCCTCCGAAGCCGGAGCCGGCCAGATCCCCGGCATAGCCCCCATTTTTCTCCATGATCCCTGCTAGAACCAGCAGGCTAGGCATGGCTAACAAAAGAGTGTGTGAGACAAAGACAGGGGAAAGAGACTGGAGAAACAGCACCCGTGCCGCCTCCTCCTCGCCCCCTCCTCCTTCCAATTCCCCCCTTTGCGCTAGTCCCTCCCATAGACCGGCCCCCTCTCTCTCTATCCGCCAGACTTTCAGTACAGTAGTCTCTCTCCGAGCTCCAGGCAAACGGGACACAAGGCCGTCTGCACGATAGATGGGGCGGGCGATGTGTTGCTCCACCCAGTCTGGTTTACACAGCTCCCCTCCTCGCCGAGACAAAACGAGCCGCCCTCCCGTTGTACCATTCCGTCTCAGGTTCCCAAGCCCGTGGCATCCCAAATCAAGCTGCCTCCCGCCACCTATAGAAACGAAGAAAATACCTCATCGTTTACCTCCCGCACTGCACTCGTCTCTAACGCAGACTCGTCCACAGCTCGGCTGCAGCGTAGCCTGAAAACCCGCATTTCGGTGTGACTTATGTAAGAATAGCCATCCAGGATGTTAACAGTCGCGTATCAAAAGGTGCAAGTACAGTGCGCACATGGTCACCCATAGTGCCGCTGCTGAAAAGATGATGTCAACTTTATCATTGAGAGATTAAAAAAAAAAA
>CAFUXE010000840.1:109165-134017 GCA_903364295.1 Serranus cabrilla | reverse complement strand
CACACACACACACACACACAAGGGTTTGCAGCAGCAGCCCCGGTGAACAAAGAACCACGCCGTTCGTTTCGCGTATAGACTCCCCAAGATGTCCTCGACAGAAACCACGCCTGACGGCATGGTTGTAGTACAACAAAGACTCAAACTGCAGTCATGATGATAGTATTAATTATTGTAATTTAAAAAAAATATATGCATGAATGCAGTTAATGCATGAAGTCAGACCTTTTTCTTTCTCTAATATTTTTTTTTTTAGCTTTCAAACAGGTAGGAAACTACCTGCAACTTTCAATAATTGTCATTCAAATGTACATTTATTTAAAGATCAGAAGAGAATTAAGTGGGGAGGTTTCTCACATGATATTATTATTTTCTGACTGAGTTGTAGATTATTATTACACTTGGGTTACCACCATAAATAGCCTTAAAAGCTTTGAGGAAACATTGGATCCGGTGTAATAATTGTCTCACAGTGCTGAGCAACAACATCCATGTTTCAGCTTCCTCAAAGTGTCAGTGTGACTGAAGCTTAGCCTGTCGTTACCATCTGTGCATATGCATGGTGGGATGTACAGGGAGTGTGTGTGTTGCGTAAGGCTACCTGAATGACAAGGCGAACTCTGGGGATGTTTGGGGAAACATTTAATGCTCCACTGCTTCCTAGTTTGTTTGTTTTTTATTTTTTCACTCCACTAGAAAACAGATATCTTTACATTAACACTGATATCTGTTAGAGGAGATTGCTTTGTGTTCCCCAGGGAGGTGTTGAATGGATAACTTGTGCGTTTTAACCCCCATCCATTAAATTCAATTAATTAATCCCCATCATATGTGGTGTTTTTTTAACCACACTAACTGGGTTAGAACTGTAATGACAAAAACAAAAACACACAGTCTTCCATTTTGGCTTATATGACAGACTGAGCATGGCATGTGACTCTACGAGAGATTCAGCATGAATATTTTAGCATTTCTAGTGAGAACACCTTCTGCCTTTTAATAACACATAGAATGGAGCAACAATATAATCACAAATTTCCAAACACCAGATCTGAAAATAGAAAAACAATAAAAAATGTTGTAATAAAATGGTACCAGAAAGACAGAGCAGGTGTATTTACATGCATAATCACAGTCTAGACGCGCTCTCTGGGTGCCAATCAGGAAGGGGGTTCGTTCCCTAAGGGTGTGTTGCAGATGAGAACTCACAGGGAGACTCCTAGTATGAGTCCAGGATTAAAACATCCCCACTCCACCCAATAACATGGATATAGAAATAAAAAAACAGCAGCAGGAGGAGAACGGGATTGCGTGATGCATGAAGGACCAGAGGGTGGGCTCAGGAGGTCTGCCCTCAATCCCCACCCCACCCAGTGGAGGGGCCAGAGGATTGGGTGAGAGCATTGTTAGGAAGGGGACGAGCCTCTCAGTGGTGCATCGAGTGTGCCAGTGTGTCCAAGAGGTCGTCTGGATTTCCATTAAAAGGGGTCTGCTGGGAGTCCAGAGCCCCAATCAATAAAAAGCATGGATCTGGGATAGTGTTTCCCCCCCATCGACACACCCCTCTCTGCCTGGATGTGTGAGTCTGATGGGGCCTGCTACAGGCCTGGTAGGTGATGCTGTTGAACCACATAACCTCCGTGACCCTGAACTAAACCGTCTCTGGGCTCTGAATGGACCTCAGCAGGTCTGGTTTTCATTCAGACCTCACTGTCTATAGCTGTGGGCTACAATTGTCATTTGTACACTTGTGTTTCTCCGTGTGCATGTGTGTGTGTGTGAGCTGCGGGATGCTTGTGAAACCCAGAGTGCTGAGGTCATGTTACTTGCACATAAAAAACCCTCAATGATCTTGACCATCTGGTCGTCACAGTAGTGCTGTTTCTCTTTTTTCCCCCGATGAAAGGCTGACTGGCATCTTTGGGGAGATGCTGTGGTTTACTGTGCCGCAGAGACACATACCGACCTCTTTGTCCAAGAGCCCATGCAAATATCGCTTTCACCTATGGACAGTATCTGTCTCTCAAAGAGGACAGGCTTAATAGGCTGTAAAAACATGCCTAAGAATCCCTAAAGGACATCCCTTTGACTTCCATGGCCAGATGTCCTTTTCAAGACTTTTCTGGTGCCCTGCTGTCACTTGAATGAGGCTTCTGCGAGCACAAAGGGACATGTTGGCTAAGCACCACGTGCTGATGCCATAGCGAGCGGGCTCTCAGGGATGATGTAAGACCTCATGCAAATGATACCACATCTTGTGCTCATAAGCTGACGAGAGCCCTGAAGTCGATCAGCTGACCAGATGAAACACTAAATCCAGAGGCCACTTTATGTATGGGGCTTTCCCTGCTTCACTTTTTTTCCCTTTTTTTAAACTTTTATTTGTTTTCTCATGTTTGTTTGTTGGGAGCTTTTTTCCACTGTTGAGAGAACTGGCCAGGGAAGCAGCCACACAAGTACTTACAGGCAGACAACACAAAGTGATTACACGATAAAACAGAAACAAACAAAAAACAAGTAAAAACTAGTTTAATAGGACTGAGAGAAATTGGTTGTTGAGTGGCAGTGGTGGAGTACTATAAAAAATAAAATAGAAAATCATATTTTAAGCGGACATAACATGAAAATTCTCTTTTTGTGTGTTTGTGAAAATACATTTGGGTATCTGGAGTTCATACCAACCCACAAACCATCAAACAAGACGACCCAGATATTTTTTGGGGGGGTACCCAGATAAAAAAACAAACAAACATGTGATTCAACAAGCCATTCAGATGTGGCTCCTCCTCTCCATGTCACAAGCCACCACATCAGAAAATATACAGCTACCTTTGCAAAAGGTGCACCACATTTTTCTCATGAGCCAATCAGAGCAGACCGGGCCTTTTAAAGAGACAGGCACCATTTCAGACAGAGGGTGAATATGGGTATATTCAGACAGACAGCATGAAAAGAATAAAGTTTTTTCGACATTAAAATGTTCTATCAGAAACTCCACAATATAAGTATGGACCTGAAAATGAGCATAATAGTCCCCTGTGAAGCAGCTAAGCGTTTCTTTCCCCTTTTTTCTTACCTGCAGGTTGACCGTCATGCAGGGACCCACATAATGAGGCCTTTTTATCCCAAACGCTGTTCCATCTTTTGGGGTAAGTCAGCAAAAATCACCACACTAATCTCCACTTTTAACACCCAAAAAAATGAAGTTCAATGTGTAATGTAATGCTTGCAGATTTAAAACTCCTATTGGGTATGCTTGTTCAACTTTTTAATATGCTTTGGGATTTGTCCAGTGAGCAATGCGACCCATAAGTGGCTTTTTAGAAAACAACCGTTTGTCTGCGAAGAACAGTTAAAAGTGTTGTTTTATCCCCAAGGTTGGCTGTTTTTTAGGGCCAAAACTAGTGGTTATTTTCCCTTTTCTTATGAGTAAAACAACAGTTTAGTCTATAAATTGTGGTAAAACAGTGATAAAGGCTGACTGAAGTTTAACAAAGCCCAAGATGACATTTTCCAATCTGCTTGTTTTGCCCAGAATGAAAATATATTCAATATAAAATGATATGAAACAGAAAAAACAGCAAATCTTCACATTTAAAAAGCGAGAACAAGATAATGTTTGACAAATTTACTTCATAAATTATGGTAATAACCAATTATTAGAATGAGCAGAATCATATTTTTGCGATTGTTATTAATTAATTGTTGCAGAAAAATGTCTGTGCTTCTTCCATCTTTTAACAAAACAACACGGCGCACACACACACACGTACAGCTTCTTCTCACCTGCTGTGAAACACTCACATGCATATGAAGCTGTTGACCCAGACACACACACACACACACACTCTCACCTCACCCTCTCACAACAAACACACACACATGCACTGGGATGTTGTGATTGGGAGAGCTGGTGTCAGCTGGGAATATGACTCAGGTATGACTTCATTGCTTTTTACAGGGTATTAGGTCATCTCTCTCACTCTCTCCCCCCTCCTCCGTGTCTCTAATCACATTGATGCTGTACAGCAGTGACACGCCTAGTGATGAGTAACGCTCACCTCACCGCCTGCTTCCCGTATGGTGGTGATCTCACACGCGTCACAGAAAATCTTTCAAGTCAAGAGTCGTCGCTTTAATCTTGACTTTCACTTCTCATTTGCGGACGATGTGACAGTCAGTTGATGTGGATGTTACTTTTACTGTATACAGTGAAATATTGCACTTCTTTAATCTGCTGAAGTCACATTGTGAAATCACTGATTGGGTCACATTTGAATATCACTGAATTATGATGGCTTGTTAGAAATAAACCCCCGCGTGGGCACCTCGTTACACACGACACAGCTTTCTTCAAAATCAAGCACAAAATGCAAAGCAGATGCACTTTAAAAACACCAATGTCACCCAGTGATTTAATAATTAATGAAACACAAATTTAGGTAAAATGTTTAGAAAAATTGCATTTACTGGTGGTGAAAAGTAAAACCCTGATTCCAAAAGAACTGGGGAGCTTTTAAAGTAAAAGATATATTTAAAAAAACAGAATGCACTACATTTGCAATTAGTTTATATGTTTGCAATATAAAGTATCAGTTTTAACATTAAATATGTTGTCTTTGTACAGATTTCAATTGAATGTAGGTCAAACAGGATTTGCCAGTCATTGCATTCTGGTTTTATTATGGTTTTCACAGCATCGCAACATTTATGGACTCTAGGTTGGAGCTTAAAATGTTTACCTAAGTGTTGTTTATTTCAGTACTATTTGGAGGAATTTGTGCTTTACTTGAGTCTTTTTGTTCTGTGCTTCTTTTCACTTTTACTCCACTATTTTCCAGAGGAAAATGTTTTTTAATATAACCCAAATGCTAAAAAAAAGGTACAATTGTAATGCAGGAATAAGCAAATTTTCACATTCTATTTATTATTATATTATTTTTTTGGAATCAGGGTTATAAAAATTAATAATTAAAACACCGGGAGTGTAAAGAGTAATTTCAGTTATCTTCATTTTTTATCAACTGCAAGCAAAAAAAACAGTTAAATGTTGTTTCTTTTGCTGCCAGTGTTTACATAAAGTCACCACAGGGCACTTTTGGTGTTGATTTTGGCGGCCCCTGTGGACAACAGTGGTAGTGTTTCCATGAGCATCACTGTCTTGTGTTGTAAAAACTGATCTGGTGACTTAAAATGAAGACGCCACTTATTTTTTAATACGATTTTTCTAAACCCAGATGTTTGCAGGATGCACAGTGATGAGGTCATGTTTCTGTTTGTGGCTATGTAAGATAGATGAGCGTGATATGAGGATGATGCCATTTTTAACTACACTGCCTCCAGCATTTACAGTATTCCTGTAGCTCTGCAGTGATTTCAGAGTTACAGACGATGCGGGAGTGGTCGCTTACTGTTTGTAAACACAACATTCAAGCTGGCTCCTCCTCTTTGGCTTTACAAAAGTGAAAGCAAACTCGACAATCACTTCAGCTTTTCTATATTTGCTCTTTTATTGGCTATTTCTGTAGCTCTGTGCACAGGGATGACAACCAGAAACGTTCTGAACACAGAAAAATGAAGATAAAAGAAAACGGTCTGTGCAGACACCAACACACTTTTTTAAAGGTAAATCCTGCATAGTAGACAGTACCTTAAAGAACATTGGGCTGTTTTATAAATTTGGATGTGGCTCTTTTGTTTATGTTGGAGTATTTTAAAATTGTTGTGTTGACCACACTATTATGATTAGTATTATTACCACAATGTCAGACACATCTTCGCCGTGGTTCCCATTGTATGTTTTGGTTTGGTCCTCCTAACGGGACATTTTGAAAGCTTCATGTTGAACCAAAGCTCTGACATATGAACAGCTTTCTTACTTGGCTAATGCAATAATTTTAGAGTTACAGATGACAAACTAATGCTGCCCTGAAGGTGAAGTTTTAGTCCCACAGACGGCTACAATCACAGCACTGCCTTGTTTTCTCCAAGATCACGATGCCTCCAAGTGACCCACAGTCCTGTTCCATCATTTATGAACATATGAATGTAAACAAACCATTTACAGCTCAGTAGCATAGATCATGTAAAATTCATGTTCAGCTGTTACATAACGATAAGCATATCCACGAAGAGCTCTGTAAAATATCTCCAGCAGCACACTTGAGTTGTTTTTAATTTGTGTTGTTTTGTTTGTGTTTAGAATGAGTTTGGGATCACAGGGAATTAAACCGACTGCACTATTCAACCGGGCCATCTGTACAGCTCGATAGTGGCAGTCATGCTGGTATAGCCGCCTTGAGGAATAGTTGTATGGGGCTTCCTGGCTGCCGCTTTAATTAAATTATCAATTCATGTGAAACCCAGCTCGGGTCAGTGTATCAGGCATTGCCAAAGTGGGGTCCATGGAGTCATAGGGGCCCCTGAGGGCTCTTTGGGGGTCCCAAGTGAAATTAATACCATTGATACTGTTTGTATTTCAAGGTTCTGACTGCCAAGGGTAGAGATAATGTCGTGATAACAGGTATCTGAATTGGGATGTGAAAAGAAAGAAGACACAAAGATTAAATTAGGATCTGTAACAAATTGTTTAGATTTCTTTATACTTGATATTTGGCCATTTCTACTCCAAGACCCCAGCCACGGCTCAGGATTTGGAATGATGCTACGTCTGGAGCTAACTCTCGCACTAGCTTGGTTAGCAAAGGACAAACCTTCTTCTAAATGAACGTCCGACTCCTTAGAGTGTCTTTTAGTCCAACCAAACACTAAACATGACATTTACAACTTAAATGTTACGGTTAACTCTGATGAAGTGAAAACACGTCAAAGTTCAAAGATGAAAACAGTGTTGCAGCGGCCTGTCAATCATATTGTAGCCCTGCCCTAAAGCATATGTGCTTTAGCGTCTATTTTACTCTAAATAGGACCAATAATTACAAAATAAACATCATACTGTATTGAAGAAGACTTAAATCTAAAGATTGAGACCATAAACTAATTATGAAAAAGTTCACTGAGCAATTAAATCAAATGAAAAGTGCAGACATATTTCTATTGAAATACATACTTAACCTGTTTGAAATAACAAGTTTCAACTTAACTGTACACAGAAAAGAAATGCTGTTTGCAGTTTATCCTGATAAATAACTATTTTTTTCTCTCTCCAAGTAAGCTAATGTAAATGTCAACTTTGTGCTTCACCCATGTTTTGCTAAATATACACGTTTTTATCTAAGAAAAGATATAGTATTCTATATGTGGCGTATGACTAAAGTAAATTAAAAGTGGGAATATATATTGATATAATATTTTTGAATAAATGAATAAATAAATATGAATAAAATTAAGAAAAATAAATAAAGCTTTTATAAAATTGTATTTTTATTTATTTGTTTTGTTTTATATACTTTGTTGAGTCAGATAAAAACAGATGTTGACATTTATATTAGCTTGTTATTTAAAAAAAAAGAGCTCTTCATCAGGACAAACTGCAGGTGTTATTTCAAATGCCTAGAGAGGTACTTTATAATGTGTTCATTTATTTTTTGTTAATAAAAGATGTTAGTAAAAATAATGTTGTCTATCCACATGTCTACACACAAAAAATATTTCAAATCAATCAAAATTACTTCAAAATGACTTTATTTATCCCTGAGGGGAAATTAATTTAATATTTATATATTAATAATATTTTTAGTACAATTAATTTATATATATTTAATATGATTCACACAAAAATATATGGGTCTTGTAGTAAAAATATCCTAACTTAGATAATTTATTTAATATTTTTAATTGTATTTATTTATATGATCAGCTACCTTCACTGATAGTTAATGATGATCTGAATACGACGCGGACCGAAGCGTCGCTTCCGGCCGCCAGGTGGCGCCTGCAGGCTGCGCTGTAATTAGTCTAATCAAGTGTGTTGATTTCCAGGTGGCTGTCGGCTGCCTGCCCGGCTCTGAAGAGTTCCTCCTCACCGATTTATCCAAAGACAAACCCGACCCAGTGGATAATATCATGATTAACTCGACTGTCGACATTTTGAAAGGTCAACAGTGACCGTGGAAAGGAGGAAAAAGCGTTTCCAAAGAGCGAAGGTAAGACTTTTGAGTCAATATACCGAGTGTCGCAGTGTAAATATCTCTAAGCTGCCTGTCTGCGGTGTGTTTTTTGGGGGGGCTGTGTTTCTTAAAAGACACGAGCAGACGGAGTGTTGGAGGAACTCGTGAACTCAGAGGCAGATGTTGAGAAATATCACCCAGTTGGAAGCATAAGTTTCTGTTCAGGGTGTCAGCCAGCGGAGGGCGCTTCGTATCTGCTGTGTGCTTGTGAATGACTGGAGGGGACAAACAGACCGCGGGGCCGACAGGGGGCGCCAGAGAGGCGACACACACACACGGAGCTGCAGCATCATTCACGGGCAGAGCAGAGGAAAGGGACAGACACCCAGTGGTGGAAGAAATACTCAGATCCTTATGGGAAAAATACTGTGAAAATACTCCAGTCATGCATTCAAAATTTGCAATTTTTGCAGTAGGACATTATTTGTTAGGGGTTTATTATCATATAGGATGTTTTTAGATTAATATAACTGCTGCATTCATGCGTATGTTTTAAATTTATAGTAGTTTTAGCTCCTTTTATATACTGTTGGGTAGTTTTATAGATGGATTACTTTATTATATCATTGAAGAGAAATTAAGTTAAGTCATAGCAGCATAGAAAAACTACAAAATGTAAAAAAAAAAAGGTGCAAAAATATAGATTACTAAATATTAGAGGTGCAAAATATAAACGTTAGAATAAAAAAAAAAGGTGCAAAAATACAATAAAATAATAAAAGTATATGCAATATAATGAAGTAAAATGTTTAGGTCATGCTACAAATGCAACTATTAGCAGCAAAAAGTCAGTCCAGTTTGATGTGCATAATGTCTTTAGTTGCAGGATAAGTTCAAAGCATCATTATTTACAGCAGTGCATCATATTTTCATAAATAATAATCATATATCATATTTTACTGCACAGTGAGTACTTGAATTTTAACACCCAGATTCCAAAGGAACAAAATGTAAATAACTAAATCTAAACTAAATTCTTTGTGATTGTGTAATTCTACAAACAAAGTGTAAGCATTAGGTATAGTATCCAAAATATTTAAAAATCTTTGCATTCTGTATTTTTATCATGTTTTTTTTTCACAGTGTCCCAACATTTTTGGAACTGAGAAAATTACTATAAGAGACTTGAACACATGAAACCATAAAGCATCCAGAGATAAATGCACACAAGAAATAAACATAATGAAACACAGTAATCAAAACAATAGAAGAGAGATGTTTGTAATACATACATGTATATATTTATAAAAACTACGAAGTAAATAGAAAATAAAATTAAGTTCAGTAAAGGATAAGTGCTTCAGAGTTCTACTAAATGATCAAGGTGAATAATTTACTTTCCCCCGCTGATTGCAGCCACACTCAGGAGTGTTTTATCTTTATTGACACACCCAGAAGGTACAAACGGACACAGAAGGTGCTGTTGGGAGCCGGGGTGGAGCTCCAGAGGTGAGATTGTTCACATCAATGTTAAACCCGCAGTAGTTGAGGATAATCCAGGCCGGGTGTGGCTTTTCTGTCTCATAAACAGTTTCCTCCCTTTCCCCCTGGGACAGTAATTTCCTCACTGCTGCTGATTGAAGTATAGAAACAAGTTTCTGATCCTTGTCTCAGCAATATTTAGTCCACATTTCCTGCACAGGATGACGACTGAGATAAATTAATTTACATAATGTGATGGTGTTGAGGATAATTTGCATGGTAAGCAAAACAAAAGCTGACGTCATAGTTAATTTTATACGTGTAGAAACGGGCAGATTAATATTGAGCTTTACTTTGAAAAGCAGACAAACAAAGAACAAGCAGAAGTCTGAAACGCCGGCTCGTGTGCGTTGGTCGGAGATATGGCAACAGTGTTTTATTAATGATTAATGCACATTGTGTGAACAATGGCCTCTTGAACAGCAGAGATAACACAGTGAGAAAGTGCTTTACAATTGTAACTGCTGCTGAGGTACAAAGCACATTTCGTGACAGTTACTGTGTTTCTGACTGTGCTGCTTTGTCAAATTAGGAGATTAATGATTCTGCGAACTGTTAGATGGTACAAATTAGTCATCGTTGTTTCGCTGCAATTTCTGAAATCTAATCAAGACACGAGCTATAGTTTATGTCTTTGCAGGAAAGGTGCTAAAAGGTGCTAAAGAGGAGCTGCTCCTCCAGCTGGAATGTGTGCGGTGTTTAAAGTATATCCTACTTTCTTATGAAAGATTCCTAAGAGTTCCCTCCCACGCCAAACATCCTCACGCTGAAATCCTTATTTGTCATTGCTCTTTTTTTCCCAGGGGAGCAGCAAGTCAGTGTAGAAATCAAACCTCTAGATTGCACAATAGGGCACGCCTTGTTTTTTTTTTTTTTTGCTGCCCGCTTGGAATGCCGCGAGGGCAGAAAGAAAAGGAGTGAGACGGGGACAGGAAGAGAGCCGACCGCTCGCGCATTCTTATATACTTGCCTTTGTGAGTTGCATCACAGTCTGTCTTGCCTGCTCCTGTCTCTCCACTGATGAGTGGATCTGGGATTCAGACTGTGTGTCAGACAGGCAGCTGAAGACTTGAGGGCATCGGTGGTAGTTTACTGGTAGATGAAAAGTAATGGTTTACTTATTGAATTCACCACGTCTCACCAAAGAGCTTTCACAGGATTTAGTGGCATCTAGCGGAGAGGTTGCAAACTAAAACCAGCTAAAGACCTTTTTTCTTACTCTCACTTTCCAAGCGTGTAGTCGGACCTACGCGGGCTTTCAGTGAGAGTGAAAACAAAAGGCTCTCTCTAGGGATAGGTTTGTACTTTCTAGTCAAGCAAGAAAGGAAAAAAAACTATTATATATATTGTATTTAGTTTCTAACAAGAGATACACACGTTAACTTTTTTATTTTTGTATCTGTCTCAAAAACCTTCAGTTGTGAGTTGTAATCTGTTGGAAATACATCCCAGTAATCATGGGGAAAATGACCAGCTGAATCAAATCAAAAATCTTTTTATAATCCATTCATCGTTGCTTGAAAAGTGAGTCAAACATTTACTGGTAACAGCTTCTCCAGCTGTGAATATTTTCTTATTTTTATCCGCTTTTTAAGTTAAATCATTCTAAACTGGATGTTTCTTCAAACCACATATACATTATTCTGCACCCTTTTTTATCCAGTTACAAAGCAATATGATTCCAGTATAAACTGGGAGACCGTGGCTGGCGTCCTGTTGTTGGAAATTTGATCTGGAAGCAGTGTTTGTTTGTTTTTAAGCCTGACTCTGCTCTTTTCCCCGAACCCTAACCAGGTAGTTCTGAAGCCTAACATTAACAAAAGTGTTTAAAATGACGATTTCAATGCATCACAATGAGTAAACATATCTGTGGTTTGCAGAAACATAAAATTCCAACATTTATTCTGGCAAAAACAATGAATGAAAAAGATAATAAGTTGCAGCCCTAAATACATTGTCTCCTCTTATTTTACAGTGTTTTTTTTAGCCTTCATAAGTATTTCCTGTGGTTTTGAAGAGGAAGCTGCTGAAACTATAAACCACCAAGTAGAGAGGCAGAGTGATGGTATGAGGTTTGTCTTGAAACTTCATTATTGATTTGTTCTGTAATCTGGAAAACGTCATTAATCCCCCTGTTCTGCTTCAGGGATCTAGCTTGCGTCATACCTGAGCGTCCCTGTTTCAACATGATTGTATTTGTGATACGGTTTAATCATTATCTACACACACAGACAGGCCAAAGAAAACCAGGAAGGTTTGGAGGGTTTGAGAGAAGCTTGTTGAGGAGACAGAGAGGCATTCTTGTCTTCGATTGACTTCCGCGAAAACACAGAAACATAAGTGTAAAGACAAAGAAAGAGAGGGAGAGAAGCCGAGGTAGAGACTTGGAGGTGGAGGCTGAACAAGTGAGCTGTTTGTACTGTGTGTGACTCAGAGATTCAGCTTCAGAGGCTGACGGCTCCTTTCCACTGGAAGGCCACACTGAACCAGGATACTCCCTGAGCCACTGGGCCTGCCCCATGCCCAAAAACAGAGATGCTGTCTTGCCCCTTGTTTAACCACATGCGCACACACATGAATAGACTAACCTCTATTTCCATGGTGAGAAGATACACACACATGCACGCAGAAAACGTCTTTTTCCCCTGCATCAGAACTTGATTGGACCTGTGACTCGATTAACTCCACCCCGAGGAAATAAATATAAGACCAGAATCAACTTGGATTTGAGTGTCAGACCTCAAGACTTTCAGGATGACTTGTGGGAATTATCACTTTCATTACTACTGGGAATATGATGCAAAACATTTGTGGACCTTTTCCTCTTTGGATTCAGTGGACGGGCTCGCTGGCAGGTTATTTTTCTGCCCTGGATAACAAAACAACGCCGCATCGAGGTTGTAAATTTCCATGTACTTTGGACTTTGATTGCCTTGTGATATTGTGTGTTTGTGTGTGCCAAGGTCATCTTTGCAGAGAGGATTATTTTCCTTTTTGCTGTGTAAAAGTGAAACAGAAATACTTCATCCTCCATATTTGCTTGAGAGTCGGCTGTCAGAGCTGTTTTCAGCCAGAAAAGTGGGCTGAAGAATCTATTCTTCACAGCAGCGGGGTGAGATCGGCACATTCACACACATTCCCCCACCTGGGAGCCGCTCAGTATCATCAGTGTCACTGCGTTTTATTGACAGAGCACTTGCACCAGTCGCTGAGGTCAGTCTGTCTGCGAGGCTCAGTCTGAGAGAAATGAGAAAGGGAAAGATAGGGCCAGTGCAGGGAGAGATAAAGCTCAGCAGCTCCTCTGTGTGTGTGCGCACACAGTCTGTCTGGCCTGACTCCTCCTTGCCGCCCCACCCTCCCCTCTCTCTTGTGCTCCCGCCCCTCTCTCGCTCTTCAGCAGTAGGTACATGTGCAGTGAGCGACAGCTAGGAGAGCAGTTCAGGGCACGAGCCAAAGGCGCACACACCCACTAGCAGAGAGCAAGGCTGCATTATTCAACGGATCCTCTTCTCTACACTCCTCTGGGGTATGGCACACACACTCACAGCTGCTCACACACACTCAGACCAGCAGATAAACTTCTAGAAAGGTCCTGTGCTCTCACTTTTAGTCCCTTCAGCAGGCTGAAGTCGAGAGGCTCCCTCACCGCCGAGGTAAGGCTCTGGTTTCTGTCTCTCTGTGAGACTTCTTGGGTTTGGTTACACTGATAGAAAGCGCTGCTCATGATGTGTTGTTTGTCTTGTTCAGTGAGCTCAGAGTTATTTTCACTTTGTCAGGGAGTGGTTGGAGTAACTTTGCTAACTCTAAAAGTTGTAGCTCATTTTACTGGCTGCTGTTCCAGAGGAGTGGGACATCAGACAGCACCTGTTAACGCTCGCCACATTTTGGGCGCCTAAGTGGATGCTTCATTTATTCAAAGTTAGGCCGGAGAGTGCTTGTGTGAGTGTATGGGCTTGCTCCTGTGGGCGTGTGCACGCATCATGTGCATGCATGTGTGCGCCATCCCACCCACATGGGCGTGCATGTCCTTGTGCGCACTTTTGGTTGTAATGGGCGGTGGAGGGATGGATGGCAAAGTCCACCCACTGCTCAACCAAACTGGAGTGGGCTTTCCCGCCGTTCAGCGGCAAAGGGCTGTGAGGTGGTGAGTGGAAAGCTGCTGAGAAATACCTGGTTACATACCTGTTCAGCCTCAGCTGCAGTTAATACCGACACATTTATTCGTGTTGTTGAAATCCTTTCCCAGAGTTGTTTAGTGATTCACAGCCTGGAATGTTTTCATACACCAAGTAAAAAAAAGGATAATCTTTCCCCGCTCATTTTCAAATACACGCCTGAGCTCTTTTATTCACTCTGCCGCACACATCTGAACAGCCACAATTGGGAAGCATGTCCTTATCAGGGCATCTTGCAGTGTTTGTTGATATTATGAGTCAACACATTGGTATTACGATCGGTGCTGGTGCAAGTTGTGGTTGTTTTCACTGCAGAACTCACTGTGGAAGCAATTAGGAGCTTTTTTGTTATTGTGGTATGCCTCCGTTTTTACCAAAAAGTCCGTGGAGAGCAGAGGAGGAGGGACGTGTTTAGTTTAGCTGGGTGTCCCTGGCTGCGGCTGCATATTTTTATGAGTAATTACAAAAGTGTGTTAATTGCCTCGTGAGTGAGCCGTAGGTACGGACTGATGTACGTGGGAAATATGTTTGCTCAGGAGTGAACTGAATAAAGTGGCTCAACTGCTCCTGCAACAATTTAATGGAGCCTGAGGAGAGAACAGCGAGGCATATGCTGTGACTGTGTGTTACACTTTGCAGTGGAAATAACAGCGTGAATAAGGGATGTTATCAGGGGCACTAAAAGCAGGAAAAGGGCAGGAAAACTGTAGCGCCTTCTTTTATTAAATAGGAGTTTTGTATCCAAAAAACAAGAGGAAAAAGAATCACATTCCTGTGAATGAGCGCTCCCTCTGCAATTACTTTAAATCCAAGCAGTTCAAATACAGTAGAGGTATTAAATGCAGTTTTATAGATCTGCTTACTGACTGTGGAAAAAGGATTCTGGAAAACATTATCATGCAGATCTGAGGGCAGACCCAGCTCTGAGGGCGGGCTGCCCAGACACGGATCAGGGTTACGCAACAAGGAACATTTCTTCAGCATAAACTCCATTAAAGTTTAACGTGTGATTCAACCCCTGATTTGCTGCACTGCAGTCCAGATACTGTAGTTTTCATTAACTCTTCTTCCCTCACCCTCCTCCCCCACAGCCAGTGACTCACCCCCTCTGCACCTCTTGCTGAGCCATTATTACCATGGAAACCCCGAGCCAGAAACGCACCAGCCGCGGCGCTGCTTCCGTCTCCCCGGCCCGCATCACCAGGCTGCAGGAGAAGGAGGACCTGATCAACCTCAATGACCGGCTGGCGGTCTACATCGACAAGGTGCGCTCGCTGGAGTCGGAGAACGCCGGACTGCGAATGCGCATCTCGGAGTCAGAGTCCTCGGTGACCCGCGACCTCTCGGGCATGAAGGCGGCCTACGAGGCGGAGCTGGCCGACGCCCGCAAGACCCTGGACCAGGTGGCCAAGGAGCGAGCACGCCTGCAGCTGGAGCTGAGCAAGATCAGGGAGGAGCACAAGGAGCTCAAAGCCAGGTAGGAGGAGCATGTGGGGGGCGGAGCCTGAAGGGGAGGGGCTTAGTTACTACAGGCTGTCACACAGTGGCTGTGGCCTAGTTATTATATTGTATAATAATATATTACAGGGTTTCGTGCATCTCTCCTTTCTCATAGTTAAATGCAGTAAAATCAAAAAGGCTTTCATGCAGTCGCACTTTAAAGTCAGCAGAAGCGCCAGGAGACTTCCATAAATCTTTCAAGTGCTGCTGCAGTATTGATGACTTAACATTTATTTGCTGTTGTCTGGTTCCTTTGTGGGGGAATTCCCTGCCTTTCTGGCAACTGATCCCACATCAACGTGGGAATACTCCTGTGCCTCTGATGCAGGAGAATTACAGGCTTTTCACAATATAGGCCAGTGAAATGTACTTTGTAGCACCGTACACAATGATCATTCAGATAAATAGTTCTTTTGAGAACAGAGCAGGTAAGATGAGAATAAATGATGTGTGACATACTTGCGGGCAACATTCTTAGAGTATGATGTGTTGTCCTTGTACTTGCTGTGACACATCAGACGCTGCAGGTTTGTTCCTGCATTTGTTTTTTAAAATGAGCATTCCTCATAATGTACCGGAGCTTAAACTTTGAGTCTTTCTGTATTTTAATATTCATGTGATTTCGTAGTTGTGGTTTAAGGCGGCGCTGCAGTCAGAGCAGCTGAACGTCTGAATGTTGTAATTTTACCTTTTGTGCTGTTATGATTCACACCTGTTGTTCAGTACGACTGAGGTGCTGCAACACCCTCATTTTCTGCCGGGAGTGCCGTGTGGAGCGTGCAGCCATACCCAACATTAGCGCGGTCAATTACATTCCAGGTGGTTGAGTTTGTACGACTCGTCAGTTGTCGGGTACGGTTGTGTCACATTTTTCCCCAGGGGATGTTAGAAACGACACACCTCCAGTCGAGCGGGCTACACCTTCAGCACACAGTGAGGCAGATTACTGCCCTAATGACAGACTGTTTGGACACAACACAGCTGCAGAAAGATCCAATGTGGTGACTTTACACACTAACGTTCACGACAGGAGCTCAGAATCTACGTCTGTTTCACTTTAGATCCATAATCTAAATAATAATAATGAAAAAAATTATTTTTGTCGATATTTAGATCACAATCATTTTAATAATTTTCTTACCTGCAAACCATTATTTAAAAGAAAAGATTAAAATTAAATAAAAGAAATAATTTATGAACCTATTTGAATCAATAATAAAAAAATAATTAAACACCATTGTAATATGAGTCCACTTCTGCAACCCTTTGAAAAAATGAACCTATATAAAAAATTAATAATATATATAAAATTATTAAATTTAAATAAATAAAGTACTTGAATCCGTCTATTTTTTGCTACTTTATTCTCCACTCTACTCTATTCCAGAAGGAAATATTTTACTTTTTTTACGAGATACTTTGCAGATTTAAATTATTCATAGAATATATAATAAACACATAAACAACAATGTATTATTAAAGATTAAGATGAGCCTCTGTAAATTTCACAAGCTCCCAGGAAGTTCATATAGTTAATATAAGAAATAAACCCCAGAATTAACAGCTACAACATAAAATCAATGATTATAATCCAATCATATTATAAAGATTATTCTGAAATGCTAATACTTTGTACTTTTACTTCAGTTTACAGATCAAGAAACATGGAGTAACATTTTATTTTATTTTATTTCCTCATTCCACTTTAATTCATAGTGCCAAACAAGTCTTCAGTTAAACTTGTTAGATCCTGTAATTGCATCATTAAAATAAAAAGTTAATATTTTACTAAATGAAAGTCATGTTGAAGTCACACAAAAGTCACTCAGGGCAAACTTGGCCCTGAAGGTTTGTGTGCTGAAGGTCATTAATGATTAACTTCAGGTGGAGTCACGTTATTACTACGATCTCTCTTCAGATGCTTCCTGAATGTACAGTATGAGGCGCACCTCTCTCCTGAGGTGTGGTGTGACAGGGTTTGGTGTCTGAGTTTTCCTTCAGCTGTGATTTCAGTAACTTCGGTGAATGTCTGCAGAGGAATGTGTCGACGTCTTGGCAGAGCGCAGGTCGGGTTAGAGGAGAGTGAGAGAATAAAACTACAAAAATGGAGCCAGACAGATATATCAGCCTATGACAGGAAATATGGGCCTATTGATGTATATGTTGTTGTTGTTATGAAAACCTTTTTTAACACTATATATAATGCAGAAAATGTTGCTTGGCTTGATTTAAAAATGCAAAGAAAAGCAATTTTTATTTTGTTAAATGTTAGCAACTGACTGACACTGAACAGTAATAATGATTATTTAGCTATATTTATTTATTTTTTATTATCTTTTTCTTAGTTATCATTTATAGAATTGGCTGACAAAGTAATACATTGTTTGTATGATAATGTTAAATATTATTTAATAATATTTTATGTTTAAGAAAGTAGCTCTCAGTGCATTTGCAGAGGGGAGGAAAATTGCTGCACAATCAACATAAAAAACATCTGTTTTTAAAAAAATATAAAAAATCATATTTTTAATATACATATTATATAAATAAACCGGTTATCAGGCTCCATACAGAAAGTATTTGTACTTTTTGTATCTCCTCTTGTCAGACTGCACGTGTTCCTTCACAGTCTGCTTTTTGTAGCACAGAAATTCCCCTTTTAGAAGAGTGACACATAAAAAAACTAACTGTTCCAGTAAAGCTTACTTTGTGTGTGTGAGTGTAAAGGGGAACGCAAAGAACAGGGAGTGCTTCCCCCCAATTAGCACCTTTGTGTTCTTCTCTAAGGTGGCATTCTCGTTGCATGTGAACTGTGCAGTGTGTCCATGTGAATGTACACAAACCCAGTGGGTGTGGCTCAGCGCTGTGTGTGGAAAGACGAGTAAAAATGTAAACATTCTGCAGGAAATGTGCCTTTGAATGCGACTCATTCGTCACCGTCGCGAGCTCATTAATCTGCGGTTTGTAAATTTGCACATAATGTAGGTGGACGAGGATGTTGACTCTGTTGGGGCAGTGTGTGTCCTGAGAGCGTTGAGAGAGGAGTATTATTAAATCCTCTCTCCCCGTCCAGAATAACCCCCCTGTGTCGCTGTGCTTCTTGTAATTCTCCGGCTACTTGGCAAGAAGCACCAACGGCTCCTGCAGCGATAAAGGAAGCAGAGCTTTGACGCATGTGTGGTGGAAAAGAATCAGCCGGAGCAGCCTGGGCCGGCTTTATCTGTTACACTTCAGCCCGTGTGTTTGGTGTTTAGTTGCCATGGAGTCTTGGCTCGGCCGTGTGACGGGGTGGTGACTCAGAGGTTTTTCTCGGCCTCTGGAATGGGCTGACTGTGGACTCACTGTAGCAGGGAAGTGAGGTTTATTAATACACGCTGTGACGGGCTGCAGGGCTGAGCACGAGACCTCCACATCTCACAATATGTTGGTTTTTAAAACATTTCCTCGTGCCCTTGGTTACTCCTCTTGGGTCTGACAGAACACACAGCAACAGGTGGCGCCGTCACTGCCGTTCAGTTGACTGGACACACCTGTTTAGCCCAAAGGCCTGACATGGCGTCTCTTCACACACGTCTTTGTATGCACAACCACCAACGGGAACACATGCTGCCCCCCCCGCCCCCCCCGAGGCAAAACCTCAAGCTGTTGGGCCGGGATGCCAACATTCTCCCTACAGCACTATTTGACTTGTAAATAATTCAAAACTGTGGAAAAAAAAGATGCCCATAACAAAAGCAGGCGTGGCTGGAATGTGGAGCTGTAAAATGAAGTCTGACGCTCGGAGCCAGGTACGGAGGGAAGAGAAAACAAGGTCAGAAAACAGTAAATACGAGCCCCTGAGCTACAGCAGCCGCAACAGAAGTCTGTTCACAGGTTTGTCAAGACCTTGTTCAGACATACTTCCTTTAAAGCTAAAATAGTGCGTCTGGCTGCTGTCTCGTGCCCAGCCGCTCCTCCAGCTGTGCCGCTGGCTGTGAAACATTCGTCTGTGTGTGAGGGAGCCGACTCGTCAGTGTCACTGACAGGACTCGTTCTCTAAATCTGACTTTAACGCTGCACCCACGACGAGCAGAGGAGGAAATATGTACAGTGTCGATTTCACGTCACAGTTTGTTTAATCTATCATATTGCGATCATATGTGAACTATTGAACTGACACGATTTATCGATACAAAATGAATCTGAAGCTACAGTAAAAAATGCTTATATGGATCAAAAATCTTGGGGTTGAATCAGTTCTGTGTAATATATATACACACAGTCGGCCTTCTGTAATGTGTTATAGTGTATTTGAATTATAAACAGTACAATAATTTAATTTGTTCAGTATTTTGAATGTTTTAAACAGCTGTAGTTTATATTTAAACAGTCAATAAATGTCAGTAAATAGCAACTTTTATTACTTCATATTCATGTAAAAAATGTGCAAATGTCAATTATGATAATCTGCATGAGAAATAACTTAAAAAATCTTATAATCAAAAAAATCCAAAATCTTAAAAGTATTATCTGCCTATAGTGATCACTATTAGTTTAGATAATCAATTAAACCAATTTTTAATTGAAAATGCAGAAAACTCTTCTCAGATTTAAATAATTCTTATTTTTTATATTGCTCTATAATTATGAACTTAATACTCTTGTGTTTTGGACAGCAGGCTGGACAAAAGCTATTTAAATATGTTAGTTTCGGCTTTAGAAAATAGAGATGTGCATTATTATTTTACTATCTCATGACATTTAATCAAGAAATTAATTACTAATTGATGGAAAAACGGTTCGTTGTAACCCAAGTTCACTGTAGTATTTATGATCCGTGTCTGAAATCAAAAGCCAACACGTCTTTCTGATAGAAGGATATTAAACTTTGAATTGCTCCTTTTGGTCAAAGTCTGTCTGATAAGGAGGAGAATCGACTGTAAACCGTCTTCTTCTGGATCCGAACTGCTCTGAGTTCATACGAGCCGGGATTCTCCTGTCGGCGCTCTGTGGTTTCAGGTGTGGCAGCAGGTAGATAAAGCGCTCAGACGGTTTAATGCGACCAGTCGGTCGAAACAATGTTTTAAACAGACACATTGTGGGAGAACGTGTCGAGACGCAGCCAAGGCTGAAACTATAACAGACTAACAGAAAGAGTTCATTGTGTTTCAGTTTGGACTATCAGAGAACACAGCAGGAAGAACTCTTATCTCACAGCACATTCCCTTTTCCTTTCTTTGGAATATTTGCTTTCTATTTAATATGACATGGGCTGCTCGTTTATTGAACACAAAACAACTTTTACACTGGATTTTCTTCAACTTTAAATATAATTTAAAAAAATACCTAAAAGTAAATACAAAACATATATATTTTGTAATATAAAAATAAATGTATTTAGATAAAAATAATAAATAAAATATTAACAATAAAAATACAAATAACAATAGGAAAAAATAATACAAATATATAATATAATGATGAATAATAAAACTAAATAAATATATCAGCTAAACATTTATCCAATATATAAAAATATTTTTTTTATAAAAGGAAAAAATGTTAGTCCAAAAAATATTGGAGCAGCTGAAAACTACTAAACATTATATATTTATATTCCATATTTTTGGCAAAAATGCACCGTTTTAAAGGATTTATAACACTGGACAAAATGATGGCAACACTGTGAAGCAAATGCAGCACAAATAATATTTTTTTGTTGATACATAGATTTACTTTAATGATCCTAAACTGGGAAATGACTGATTATCTTGTTGTAATAAGGGCCAGAAGCCACATTTGTGATTGAAAATAAACCTGATAAATTGTCATTAAAATAACCCACAGCAGTTTATTAGTTTGTGTTGCTTGTGATCACCCATAATTCTCTTTGATACAGTCGTTTGTTTGTTATCTCATGAGCTACATTTCCTCATAATAACCCTCTCACATGTAAAGCCGTATTCTGACCTTTACGTGTTTCTACCCGGAGACTAAATTTGCCTCGTGCAACACGTCACATATTTTTTAGCCTCATCTCCGAGCTACACAAAGGAAACTAACCTCACGCACTAAGCAACACACACAATGAAATAAACAAAAGGCTTTTAATAATCCTCCACCATTCATCCTGTGAGGAGAAAGGGGAAGTAACGGGGGAGAGCGCGGTGGTGCGGTGGAGCTCCACGTCACAAGAAGCTGAGTAAAATGAGTCATAGCTGGAGTTTCAGTGAGTAAAGTGTCTGTTTGACTGGAGGGAAACTTTAAACGCGTCTCTAAGGTGACGCGTTATTCATCCTTTGTTGTGGATATCAGGACTCGTTCAAGCTGCTCATGTCCAGTTTGTTGAGATAAGTGTTCGCCTTCAAGTCTCTTCCTAAAATGGACAACAGCGAGCCTGCGCTCCTTCTGATGCTGCTGTTCAGCCTTTCAAACGCACTTGGTGGGTTTTTTTTCAAAGTGACGCTTTCTTTCAAGAGTCTGGTGGCAACAGTTTCAGCATTATAATGCCTTTTTCTCCCAAAGCGGCCGGGAAAGTCCCTCTGACTGCATGTGGAGCTGTTGCTTCTTAGACTTACTGTACCTCTGTCATTATACCGAATAGGAAATCCCTCTGACAGAAAAAAATAATAATAAGATTTATATTAAAACATACTCTCTATTTATTGTTTTTTCAACTAAAAAGTTGTGTGACATTCTAGGAACAAGAGACCTTGGTGCTGCCTTACAGTAACTTAAATTATTGATTAATATATAACTTTTTTTTAATAAATAACTTGGTCTAATAGTGACAAATGCTCATCACAATTTTCTAAACCCCAAGGTGACGTCTTCAAATTCCCTGTTTTGTCCGAGCAACAATTGAAAATCCAGTTAGATTCAATTTACTTTCACCAAAGATTTTTTTTTTTTTAAAAAAGCAGCAAATCTTCACATTTCAGAAGCTGCAATCAAAGAATATTTCAGAAAAAGAAAATTAATTTATGATCAAAATAGCTCAATTCATAGTTTAATAGGTAGTTTAATACATTATTTTTTTAAAGCTTTGCTGGGAAATAATCAACTTTATTTTTGTTGCTACATTGAAAGAGAATTAAACCGAAATAAAACATCTTCTGTGTCTCAGCAGATGAAACGAGTCTGTTATAGCTCCAGCAGAGACTATGGCACATTATACCGTCTGTACCTTCCTCCAACACCTAAAAGACTGATTATGCAGATTTAGTTAAACATTAATGACTGCACTGTGCCGTTATTAGTTCAGAATAATCAGCCAGATGAAAACTAAAGCTCACCAGGTTCCTGTAATCTTGATGTATTATTATTTCAAACGTCAGAATCCACCTTGACAGGTTTTTTCTCTCCTAACACTCACTTTAAGTCCGTCCACTTTCATGATTTCAGTCATAATTGACTGCATCACCATAACACAAAGCCAGGAGCCATTAGAAAACATCTTTTATCCTTCAGTTTCAGTAATTATTGCACCAGTAGACTTTTTTTCCTGACTTGTCACATCAGGAAAAGCACAGGTAGAGCTAATTAAACCAACAATGGATTAGTGAGGCAGCATGCACACGACCAGGAGCCTGCAAAAGACTTTTAATAATGTTATTAATTACACCAGAATGGCATCAGTCAAAAAAAAATTCCCTCTCAAATGCATCTGTGTCATTGTCGCTGGCACCCTCTCAGGTTTGAATGTGGAGCAAAATTAAACAAACTCCAGAACGTTTATCATCGGCTGGATTAAACTCCAGCTCCTCTCGTGAGTCCCGCGGCTCCCCGAGGGCACAAACGGGCCGCAAACCACCGACAGACACCAGCCGCAGATCTCCCCGCGCTGCTGAGCATCTTCCCTCACGCCGTTTGATCTCACGCCTCCTCTGTTCTTCTGGCTGCCTCCAGGGGGGAACCCTGTGTTCCCCTGCGATGATCTCAGCCTGTATTATGTGACAGCAGACAATTGTCTGTCACGTTGAGTCATGCCGGGGCAGATCGGAGCGCAGAGTGGAGCCCGTGTTATCCAGCAGCGACGTGAATTGAATCACTCTTTCCAAGCGTCACAACACCGAAGACTCTCTTTCATGTTGAATAACGTGTTCGAAAGTACAAAAAAAAAAGGTCTTTGTAGTGCTTTGAATATGAGGGGGATAAATAATTCAGGCCTGGATTATCTTTAGGGAGTGCATTCATCATGTTACGGGGCTGTTTTTATTCACATGAGTCATCTTGTTTTGTGACATTACACAGCAACAGAAGCTGACAGAAAGCAGAAATACTAAAAATTCCCAATAAGTCATGTTTATATCAGTTTTATGCTCCTAAATTGGTAGAAAATAGTATTTAAAAGATGGCATCACAATTTCCCAGATCCCCAGATTGCTTCTTCAAATTATTGTCTTTGTCCAACAGATGATCAAAAAAAAACAAACCCAGAAAGATTCAATTTACAATTATAGAAAACCGCAACAAAGCTTCAATTTTAAGATGCTGGAAACATCATATTTGGTGCATTATTGCTTAAAAGTTACTAAATTGATGAAGTGATTCTCAAAATATTTGCAGATTATTTATTTACAGCTTTAGAACATAATTTTATTTTACCGGTTTCTTATTATTTACTGATGTTTTTCCTTCTTATCCAGCTGATTTATTTACACATTTTTGAGCTTAAAGCTGGAGTAGTAAAGTTTAGTGTAATTGTGGCATTGGGTTAAATTATGATAGTAACACTTCAGCATATTGTAAATAAACTAGACTTCTTCTTTTTAGACATTAGATAATCATTAGAGAACGGGAAACAGGTTGTAGTTTTAACGAGCGTGTGTTCCTATTGGCTATAAATGCAGATGGTAAAAGCAGAAAATCCTGCAGAAAAAGCTGCTGTTTCAGCTTTAGCAACAACTGCAAAGCAACACAAAAATTAAAGAGATTCTCACTACAAATGTGATAAAAATGTGTCAATATTGGAGAAGTGTTTCAAAGCGTTTTAGTTTAACCTTCTGCTCACAGTAGCTACAGGCTCAGCGCTGCAGCTAACACAAGCTCATGTTCATGTATCTATCCAGAGCCTGGAGTCTGTCGTCTCTAAGAGCTTTACAGGCCGCAAGTTTGCAAAGAAAATAGTGCGGTAATTCTCCTAAAACTGCGTCCAGCTGCAGGGTTACAGAGTGAATGACGTGCACTGGTGCAGGTTACTGTGGTAACTGCATCATCTGGTGGGAGGGGCTTAGCACAGAGAGCGGAGAGCTGCAGGAGGAGGGCTGTGTCTTCAAACTGCTGATTTGTTGTTGTTGAAAACTGCCTACCCCAGCTTTAAGGGGACACAGGTTTATCTGAGGATCCAGTCCAGTGTTTTCCTAAAGTGTTCTCGTACTGATAATTGGAGTCGGTACTATAAGGAGAGTAAGACTGGCTGCTCTCTCAGCCTCTGACAGAACGCGTTGTAATGGGAAACAGATGCTGCAGGCCTGTAAACGTGTTGCTGTATGGGGCTGTTTCTGTTGGATTTATTGGTGTGCAAGTAATGAGAGAGTCGGTCTTGGACTTCAGCAGACCAGAACTCGGTACCAGGCAGAGGTTTT
>CAFUXE010000840.1:65472-79101 GCA_903364295.1 Serranus cabrilla | reverse complement strand
TCGGTGTTTTAACAGGTTGTAGCAGCAGTAAATTGAAGGTTTTACTGCTGATTTTTGAAGTGGTTGTGGTCAGAAGGTCAGGAAACCGACTCCTTACTTTCATTAGCTTGTAAATGTTAATCCACTTTCAATTTCCCCCACTGCAGGTTTATGTGCCTCACCACCTCCTCTGAGCTGATGGAGTAACTGACCCTGGATGTGACTCACACAGCAGAGAGTCACTCTGACCCACCTGAGTCTTTGCGAGGCTCGTGGTGTTTCCAGTCTGCAGGTAAAGTGGCGTTGCTCTCGACGCCGAACAGGCCGCGGCGCTCCCTCTCCATGTTCTTCACACTGCAGAACAGCTGGTTGTTGGTGTTCTGAACGACACACAGAATGACAAACACATCAGGAACCTTCACTGCGGCTGAAAACTGCCTGAAGTTTGAGATCTCTGGCCGGTGAGTCCGCGGTGACGCTCACCTTGATGGTGCGGTCGTGGTTGTTGGGGAGGTGCGGCAGCGGCGGCCGGTTCTGGCTCAGCGTGTGGTAGCTGGGGTTGGAGTAGTAGTGGTGGTAGCTGTGAGGAACATCTGCAGCCAAAACAAACACACAGAGTCACGTCTGCTGCATTTAAATTACCTCAAGGTCAATAAAATGCAGCAAAAACACCACAGAGAGAAACACCTGATGGAAAACTGCTGTAAAAACATCCAAATATGATGATTATTTCATTTAAAAATGCTAAATATCCCCTGAAGAAAACTAATTCACTTCTCTCTCATTTATTAGTGATACTTGCATTGATTTAAATGTGTTTTTTCAATTTTTTTGAGTAGCTGTAGTTTAATAAATTTCTTCTACTTTTTTCTGTTTGATTTAACTACATTAATTGTACTGTATTTTGGTTTATATTAGAATTATTTGACTCAATTAGATGAAAAATGCTGTAATTAAAATGAAAAATAGATTCGAGATTCAACTTAAACCACATTATGATGCAAAACAACTGTAAAAAATATGAAAATATGATGATTATTGCATTTAAAAATGCTACATACGTCCTAAAGAAAACTTGTTGTTGCTCAAAATTCACTTCATGAGATTTGAAAAGATTTCAGAAGCACTGAAGAACAAGTGGTTTTGCACGTGTTGCGTCACAGATGGAGAAGTGGAGTGTGTGTGTGTGTGTGTGAGTGTGTGGGTCGGGATAAAAACATACAGGGAACAATAAACTACAAGTGCAATAAATGATTTAAGATTAAAGCCGCTGTGTCTTGTGACTTCTAATAATAAAACCAAATGTTTATGAGTTGTTGGAAGTTTCACTAAAAAACAGATTTTCCTCATAAACTCGTCACATTGTTTCTGTTTCAGGCTCATAGAAGTCGAATGATGGAGAATTGGTAGAATTTGGTAGAATAAACATAATTTCTGTACATTAAATGGTTAAACTAGCTCCACCTACAACACTAAACACTGAAGCTTCACTTATTATAACGTTTTTTTTTTTGTATTGAGCCTGATTTTCTGCAAAACAAGCAAGATAATACTTCAGAAGTTTTACTTTTATTTGTATTTTAACATTGTTTTTGGGTTCTTTTATAGATCTTTACTAGGTCTTTGATTACTGTTTTTAACCAAATGCACTCATGTGTTTGATTGGACGTCTTTCAACCAATCACAGAGTTCCACATCATCTGAAGTGGACGGCAGCAGAAACACATGTTGGAGCAACAGGTAAGCACCAGGCACCTTTTTACCTCTTATTCTTATAGTTAAGGTGCATAAATTGTGTTTAAAGTAAACATGAGATGTTATACTATGAATAAATCTCAACATTTCATAAAGAAGATTCATCATTTTTATTCAGGATTGGACAAAAACTAACACGGGATCTAAAAAAAACTGGGGAAATAAATGAAGGGAAACACTATTTTGATTTATTCTGACTGCAGCTAATAATGGATTATTTTAATTATGTACAAAGATTATACAGCTCAGGAGGCTTTTTAAGGCCGTAATTTAATTGTAAAACTTTTAATTTTGGATGAAAAAAATACAAAATATATCTGTAATGTGTTTTAAAACACCAATTCTACAGTTTTATGAGTTTTTTTATTCACTAAAAATGAATATGCTCATGTTTTTGTTTAAAAAAATATATTTTAAAGGTTTTTATTGTCATTTACTATTGAAAAAAGAGAGAAAAAAACTAAATAAAGCTTCTTTTTTTTTTATTGCTAATGATTTATGGGTGCTTTAAGAGTATAAACCCCCTATGACTTTATTTCTTGTGTGTTTTGGAGCTGATCTGGTTATTTCGACTCTGACCGACCTGGGACGGCGTACTCGGAGTTGACGGTGCGGCTGGTGGAGAAGGACACGGTGGGCGTGTGGTTCTGTTTGTCCTTCTGCCGGCGGCGGTACAGCAGCAGCAGAGCGAGCAGCAGAACCACCAGCAGGACGAGAACCACGATGCCGCCGATGGCTCCCCACGACTCACGCTCCCCCGGAGGGAGAGGAACCATGACGCTGCCCGCCTGCTGGGACGAGTCTGTGGAGGACAACGGTCAGTGTGTGTGTGTCTGTGTGTCTGTGTGTCTGTGTCTGTGTGTGTGTGCGTCCTGACCTTGTTTACACTCCTCTCCTTCACCTTCACACACACACTCTCCGGTGAATCGGTCACAGACGAGGCTGGACGGACACGAGCAGGTCTGAGAGCAGAACGGACCAAAACGACCCGGACTGCAGGCTGGAAACACACATCACACACACACACACATCAGACACTTCAACAGGTATTTAATTTAATTTAATCTAATCATGCTCCACTTTGGTCACATTTCACCTTTTTCATCCTTTAAAAAAATGTTGTCTTTGTTGTTTATGTTTGTTTTTTAGTTCATTAAGTCCTAATTTTTTTGTTCAAATAACAAATCAAAAGATTTTCCTGTAATTTGTTAAGTCATGTACATGAAGAACGCACAGACAGTATTAATATTTATCAAATAAACTTTTTAAATGTAAATTAGGTCATTTCTATTAGCGATAGCTACATAAATAAGAAAATCTCTATTCTGTGTGATTTAACAACATGAATGATACTTTGTTTTTTGGTTTGTACTGGAATTATTTGACTTAATTGGATGGAAATCTGATGTGTAATTGAAATGAATAAACCTGACAGAACAGACTTTAACTCTCTAAGTGGAGAAAGTGCAGGCGGCTGTTTTCAAAGCGTCGTTCTGTGTGACGTTTCACTCACGTATGGAGCAGTCGGTGGCCGTCCAGCCGGGCAAACACTCACAGTGACCGTCCCGATGGTCACATGTGGAGTTGTTGGCGCAGGTCACACACACTTCAGAGCAATGTTTACCGTAGTAACCAGCCGGACAAACTGTAGAACCAGAGCCAGATTATTCTCAGAGTGATGAAGGAGATTTCTCCTCTGTGCTCATGTATTCATAGTTATGGACGCTGACCATAGACTGTATATATTAACATGCTGACCATAGATTGTATATATTAACATGCTGACCATAGACTGTATATATTAAGATACTGACCTTGGTCACAGTCGGGTCCCGTGTGTCCCGGCAGACAGTCACACTCTCCGCTCACATGGTGGCAGCGGTACGACTGTCCACAGGACGGACAGGACATGCTGCACTGCTCGCCGTACATCCCCGCTCGGCATTCTGGGAGTCAGAGCAATACAGAGACTGATCTGATTAACATGCACACAAATAATCCACCATCATATATTTAAAATGTAACATCCATTCTTATAAACGGCGTTTTCTGTTGGGATGTTTTGACTCATTTTCCACTTTATACATGTGGTAAATGCTGATATTATCCAGGTTTTCGGAGCGTCCTTTAGACATGTTTACCGTGCATTCAGAAAGTGCATCTTAATTTAGTGTTTTACTGCAGTTTGCATCACTTTTACAGCCTCTTGCTTGTTTACAGTCTGTGCAGACATACAAACAAAAGCTTGCAAAGTTTGTGTAGAGATGCCTAAAAGTAAATCCCATATTTTTGGGTGAAAGAAGAAACACGCCTACTTCTAAATGTTATAAAAACTTGGACAGCATCAGGATTTTGGATAAGTGTAAATACCAGAAGGTGGTTGGGAAAAAATACATTATATTATATATATTGTTACAGTGGATTCATGATAAAGCCTCTTCTGTTAAAGGCCCTATTCGGACTGTCTTGGGCTCGACTCTTCCTCCATTTTTGGACGAGGACTCTCCTGAATCTGGACTTTTCTGACCCGTAATCAGTTTGTAAAGCTGTATTGTTGTTTGTTTGTTTGTACTGTGCAGTGCTTTGTACTGTTTACATGTCTTTTGTTGTTATTGTTGTTGTCAAAATAGGGAAAAGAAGGTGGTTGAAGGAATGAAAGAGAAGTTTACCACCAGTGGAAAACAGTTTTGCACAGCTGCATGGAAATAGTTAAATGAATTTGAATTGGCAGTATCGACAGCTTAATAGGAGTTTTGTCTTTTTCGGTATTGGGGCAAAAACTGGAACATCTTGTGCATGTAAACATGGTGTTTTCTGTCCGTCAGCTGGCTGAAACACTCACTGTTCTGGCAGGTGACGCCCCAGAAGCCTGGGCGACACACACACGCTCCGTTTTCCCTCAAGCACGTGTCGCTGTTGGGACAATGTTTGAAGCAGGTCTGGTTACAGTGGCGCCCCCAAAGCCCCTCGGAGCACGGCTCACTGCAGCGGGAGCCTGTGAGGGAAGAAGCAGCGCAGCATTTTCTCAGTGTGCTGTAGGAAGAGTTTATAACAGGGATGTACCTGAAGCTGAATGTGTTATTTGGTGAAGCAAAAATAACCAGATGGAAACTTGACTTATTCCTGATACCGACCTTTATTTAAAGCACAGCCTCCCAAAGGTTTGACCTTCCTCGGCCCACAAAGACACTGATTGATGCTGATACTTTTGTACTTTTAGATGTAAATATTTAACCTTTTAGGAAATGTTATAAAATTAAACTTCATAAGATGATATTAAGTAGTTAAAATGAGTAATATCTTTACAAAATAAAAGGCTGCTTGTATAAATGCACCAATAATAAATATAGAGTAATTCTTTTATGATGTAAAAAATAATCTGAGTGGATCCATTCTGCATAATACTTTTGATACTTTATGTACATTTTGATGCTGATAATTTTACTTCAGTAGGTTTTGAATGCAGGACTAGCATTTTAACAGTGTGGTGTTAATACTTTTACTTCAGTAAAGTAATCTGAATACTTTACCACTGACTGCTGGTGGTCCTTTAAGTCAGAATGGCTCAATCAGAATCAAAGAGGGACCGAGTGGTTTGAAACCTGTGGCTCACTGAGTTCTGTTGGACTTATCTGTGGTACTGAAGCCAAGCTGGCAGCGGCCTGAGGAGGACGTCATCACTTACCCCACCAGCCTGGCAGGCAGCGGCACTCCCCGGTGGTAGCCTGGCAACCGTCGGCATGAACACAATCACACCTCTTCAGGCAGCCTGGCCCGAACGTGCCCATCTGCACATGTGAGCAAATGCCAACGGGCAGAGAATCGTCAGGGGAATCTCTTCAACACTCGGCCAGCTCAGTCAGAGTCAGACAAAATACTACGCTGGCACAGAGCCGCCGTACGGACAGCATGGTGGGCCGGCGAGGCCGAGGCAGGAGGGGCACGCGTCCAAAACACGAGATTAAAGCACACAGAGGACGAGGTAAGGGATGAAGAGCTGCACAACATTTCTACAGACTGTCCAATCAGAGCGGACATGTTCTGGATAATTATCGCCCGTATGATTCGTGCATCAGTCTTATCAGAGGTAGCACTTCATTTGTCCCACGCAGAATAAACACAAAGTGCATTTTTCTTATCTCACACACGCTGTATTGTTTTACAGAGTGGCGTGTGTTTTCATGCAGCGCTGTGGCTGCAGTCCAGCACATTTTTCTGTGTCTCTGGGAGACAAACAGAGATAAGGTGAGAGGACTCATGTTGAAACTGATCTTTTTATTAAAACATTGCACAAGTCCTAGTTTGGACTTTGCGCCTCCATTTGTTTTATATGTTTTTCTACTTTATTTTATTTAATTTTAGTATGCATGTATATAAAGTAGTTTGAACATCCTCTGCAAAAACAGTTCTTATCTTACCTACTTTTTATTTGCAGTTTACTCTTTTTTTTGGCTGATAAAAGTCTTTATGACCTCAATTCTTTCTATATTAAAGTGATGCCAGTTTCAGATAGATAATAGATAATTGTCTGTATTGGTGGTTGTTTGCATCTTTTAAAGATCATTTACTAAAGGTTGGAGCGAATCGTCCTTATTATTAAAAGGTAAAATGTGCAATTCTGGAGAAAGAGCTGATTGTTGAGTCTCAACACCAACGTTTTGGTTTATTATTCAGGCTGAACCACCAACACGAAGCACCCGTATCTGATCTGATATTTGTTTATCACAATAAGTAGGTTTATGGCAATTATTTTTTTAATATTTGTATTCAAAGTGGCTTTTATTTTCTCCCTAAGAAAAACTGCCTCGGATTAGTAGAATTCCCACATAAAAAAAACAAAAGTGTTACTAAAAAGACACATTTTTCTCCCATCTCTGCAATCTTTATAAATAAAAAACAAAAGAAATAGGTGAAGCTATAAAGCCTCATATCCAGTATTTACCGGGCACGGCTGGTCACAGCGCGCTCCTTTCCAGCCGGCTGTGCAGGCGCAGGATCCATCTGCACGATTACATTTTGCCCCGTTGGCGCAGTGGCAGGTGGCGTTGCATCCTGGGCCCCAGGTTCCCTCGGAGCAGGGGGAGGAGCAGTTCGGCCCACGCCAGCCTGCAGAGAGAGAGACACAGGAAGGACAATCAGCCATGTTTGATAGAAAGTTAATCCACCAGGTTTGCTCCAACAGGTCCGTTTTGACATTTCCTCTCTAACGTCTCTGTGTATATTTTTTACCCTCTTTGCAGAAGCACGTCCCATCAACTGGTGAGCAGTCGACAAAGTTGTCGCAGGAGCACTCCAGGGAGCAGTTCCTGCCGTAGGTGCCACTTTTACACAGACTCTCACAGTGAACCCCCTGCAAAAAAAACACACTTTAACAATGAACCTTTAAAAAGGAAATAACAGATGAGATAAAACATACAGTAAAAATAAGACATGACATCTGAGAGTGAAAGGAAACTCACCGTGTACCCGGCGGGACACTGGCACTGTCCCGTGGCGCTGTCACACACTCCTCCGTTCACACACACACACGGCTCCAGGCAGCCATGGCCGTAGAAACCGTGAGCGCAGGTCTCGTTACAGAACAGCCCCGCCCACCCCGGCTGACATGTGCACTCGCCTTTCATCGGGTGGCAGCTGGACAAAAAACAGAGAGAGAGAGAGATGATGAAATCACTACAAGAAAATACTAAGAAACTGTGAGAAAGTTTTCATTCTGCCAGAGAAACACAACAAAACACAAAGTGCACTGCCAGTGTTCTTTATAGAGGCTTAAATCAAAGATCCTTTCACCAATTAAAGCTACTTCTGTCACATTTCTGTTACTGGTTCTTAAGAGGCAGAGCTGTTTACAAATACACCACGGTAAAATTACCTTTTTTTAATTTAATCAGCATTAAAAGTGATTACTAGACATTGAAATAAAGTGTTTTTTGTGCCTAAATCTAACAAAATTGCGACAACGTAACTTTTATTTACTCAGGGGAGACTGGAGTTTGGTTAAGGGTCTTACAGTCCAGAGAACCTGAACCCTCCTGCTACAATCTTGCTTATCTGACCTTTAGCAGCCTTCCAGGTGCAGATGCACAGGCATAACATGCAACATCAAGAGGACTAAATGATCATATTTCAGTTTTTATAAGAGGTCTGAGGGAAACTTCCTTATCTACCGTCACACAGACACTAAAAACAGGCTTCTTTAATGTTAATGCACATTTGATATGGTTTCTATACCTTTACATAAGCCAATGGCTATGATTTTATTTAAATGTTTTTGCAAACAAACATGCATTGTGCTGCTTATGTTATTTTGTTTTTAAATATTCAAAGAAAAAATGGTTAAATGATTTCAGTGTGTGCATCAGTAGTTTTTCAGCATATTTAAATAATACCACAATATGTTAGTGCTATGACTCATTCATCTCTATCTGTTCGAAAATCAGAAATAATTCGTTGGTTGAAAAAAAACAAACATTTCAGCCAGTAAATATGAAAACAGTTTAGCTGAGCTAATTAGCAAACATGCACAACTACACAGGTGTTTATATGTATAAATATAATTATTCCTGTTGATCAGGTGAGCGAGATGTCAGTCAAACACAGGCTGCACACGCCCCCTCAGGGCTAATCAGGTGAAATGAAAACACCTGTGTGTGTGTGTGTGTGTGTGTGTGGTGAGGATATGGAGCCACTCGGTCTCAGTGGAAACAAGGAAAAGCTACAATATGTGATTCAACAAGCTTCTCAGGCCCACCAGCATGAGGTGCCGACTTAAAACACATTTGGACAAAAGCCTTCACAAGGTAAGATTTGTGCTTTACTGCATAAGAAAAGTATTTATGAGGAGTTTAATATTTCCCTTCAATACAAAGCAGAACACTTGAACACTGTGATAACTAACAGGTCTGTCCTCTGAGGAGTGGATGCAGTGTTGAGACTCTTTATGAAACTAGTTTGTGCTTCTGTTTCCTGATTCTGAATGTTTATTATTGATCTACATTTCCTGGTGTGACATCTTTGTTATTGTTCTTTTGTGCATGTGGCTCACTTCAGGTCTGTGATCCCTGCACACTGGAATCAGATTTGTTTGACCAGAGCTAAAAAAATAAAGTCAAAAAGAAGAAAATCAGAACTGAACAATAAATCTAAATTGACCTCTCAGGCTTCAGTGTGAATGTAGCCTTTGGCAGGAATACTGAGGTTTGCTCAACCAAATTATTTCTGCCTCCAGGGTCGCGTTAGCCTGACACACGGGTCCTGCAACTCGTGCATGATCCCTTGTAACGCTTCAAACTTTTCCTTTTCCTCTGCTGTCCGCTCACCTGAGCGTGTGTTTATCCTGGCAGAGGCAGGTGCGTTCACAGTGCATGCCGTATTTGCCGAGTGCACACATCCTGTCCCTGCAGTGAGGCCCGCTGAAACCCGGCTCGCACAAACAAGCTCCATCGATGTTGTAGCAGCGCGCGCCGTTAGCACAGTCACACACGCCTTTACAGTCCTGACCGTACGTCCCGGCAGCACACTCCTCGTTACACCTGAGGGCAGAAACACAGAATGCACAATTCAGTTGTAGACTCACACATGAACCACAAACTGTATCTAAACTTCCATTTTAAACTGTGGTTAGTCCGTCTGGTTGTTAGCCAAGGCTGATTTATCCATCTCGGTAGTTAGGTTGAACTCTGTTTGACAGAAAATCTGCACTGGTTGCCAGTTCAGTGACTAGAAATAATCAGTTATCTGCACACAGCATGCTCATGTTTACCAGCTGGGCTGTGATGTTTTAATACCAAAGGATGTGAAGTATGAGGAAGACAAAATACAGACGCAAAGCTTCTCCAGATATTCACTTTAAGTCTGAAGTAGGTTTTGTGTTGGTTGTTGCAGTGGAGAAAGGAGCATCCTTTTGTATAAATGGACCTTTAGGACGACTCCATTCACAAACAGCCAGATAAAACCCTTCACACACTCACCTGTTGCCAGTAAAACCTTTAGCGCAGCGGCACTGTCCGTTTTCAGGGTCACATTTTCCTCTGTTGTGGCAGACGCACTCGCCAGCACAGTTTGGACCAAACCTTCCCTCTGAGCATCGCTCCGTGCAAACTGCACCCTGCAGAGAAACCAGGGAAAAAAACATTGAAATGCCGAGTAAACACAGATGCATCACTGCAAAAGCTGGACGACACCGATTACTCTGAAAATAATCTGTTAGTCTGCTGTCTGACGGGATCACAATCACTTCTCCAGACAAAAAACCCTCATGAGGATCTTTTCACATTAGTGGAAAACTTTGCATCTGCACGTCTCCAGAGATGACAGGTTGCCTTCAAAATGTCTTTAGAAATAAGTCAGGGACTGTTTGTCCAAAGTTTGGAGCCAGCTGGAATATAACACATGATACTAATTCAAAATCTGGCAGCTTCCACGGAGGTTAGTGTCAGTGCAAGCTGTAACTTGAAGACGTACCGTCCATCCAGGTGGGCAGTCGCAGATCCCTTTGCCTTTACAGATGCCCCCGTTCTGGCAGGGGCAGCGCGCCTGGCACTTCCTGGGACACGCCTTCTCACAGCTGGGGGCAGAAACAATGCAGGCGATGCTTAATAACAGCTTAATGGAGCACTTTAGTCCCAAACTGTCCGGGGACATTCCTGAGGACTTAAGTAAATGTTTTGTTCTGCAGTAAAATGGAAAAAGTGTTTTCAACGTTTTTGGGGGAAATTGTTTTTTTAAGCATCAGCACAGAGATGAAAAGATGAGTAACTTCACTTCTGTAATCAATTACATAACTGAGGTTTTTCTTTAGTGATTTATTCATTTTCTGCTACTTTTTTCTTCAAATCCACTACAATTAAAAGGTAAATATTGTTGTTTTTTGTGTGTTACTTTGCAGATTCAGATTAATTATCCAATGTATAATTAATAATCAATAAATTATGTATCTTGCATTAAGACTGAAGGAAATTTGCATTATGCAAATTAAAACTTTATTTTCAACTTTACAGCTGCAACATTGCACACAATAATGCATCAATAATTATTTTAAAAAAACATTAACAAATTGGCATTTTGGCACAATGAGTACTCTTAATTTTGCCACTTTAGATAAACTTTTGTTTCTTATTTAATGAATAACTTTCACTTTTACAAGTTTAGTAAAAGATCTTGAGTATTTCTTCACTTTAAACTATCTTCTAACTCTATGGGTTGTTGTATACAGACATGATGACCTTAAAGACAGCATTTAACAGTCTGTATTATCATATTCTGCTGAACTACTCTGAGGACAGAAAAAGAGAAAAGCAGAGAGCCATAAAAACTAACAGTAGCTCTCTGATTACTTTAAAACTTGGCATTTTAAAAGCTTTGTGGGAATCATCAGCACGGTCAGAACGTGCCTTCGACCAATCGGATTGCTTGGCTGAAACTTGCACAATTCAATGTTGGGATATTATATTTTGAAATTCACTCTTGAGGTGAAACAATGTGGACAGACTTCAGATATACGCAATTCATCAAGGAGCTTTTATCCCATAATCGTGTTGCCAAGCCCCCGTTCTTGTTGAGCTGTGGTGTGTGTTGTGTGTTAACGCTGGCAGTAAAGAGTTTCCACTCGTATTTGGTGGGGAAGAATTTTTATTGCTTACTCATCCTCAGAGGCATCTAAAAAACAGGGCGTAACAGATGACTAACGGATTATACTGTAGTGCACAAGAGTCTTTTTTTCCATCTAAAAGTGAAATTGTGGGAACAAATAACTTGACAGATCTGACAAACCGGCCTCAGGAATTCAGATAAAGAAGTCAAGAGTAATGAAGTATCAAGTTTTCTACCTTAAATTAACTACACACACTCTAAAAATGGCTCATGTGTTCACTTTTAGTTATGCTCTCAACATGACTCTTGGAATGTTGGTTTGGTTCGGACTTAAAAAACTCCACAACTATTGGATGGATTGCCATGAAATATTTGTAAAGACATTCATGGTTCCCAAAGTATGAATCCGACTGACTTTAATAAACCGCTAACCTTTCCGCTCGCACCAACAAAATCCAAGTTTCTCCACAACTATTCGATGTATTGCTGTGACCTTTGGTTCAGGCATTCATGTTCCTCTTGGGATGAACTGTTACTATCTTTGGTAATCCTCTGAAAAGTTTATTTTATCCAATGTTTAGTTTACGAGCCTTGCTTGCAACGACGTATTTGCCAGAGCAAACAAATCATGAGCTCAGCAAAATCACCTGGTTTCCAAGCTTGTTTAAGACAAGTTACCTCATGTTATGGACAAAATAACTCTAACATTTCTGCACGGATTTGGATGAAATTTCCGGACAACATGTGTATTGGGACGAGGAACAGGTGATTTTATTTTGGTGGTGATCGGTGATCAGGAACACCGTCTAGAACTTATATTGTGAATATATATTGTTGCGTCAGTGACCCTATTGCCTTCACTAACTGTCGCCATCTAGTGGATGAAATATTTAAATGGCAGTGTCCCAAAATACATGCTTTCAATATAATAAGTGTGCAGTTTGGTGTTGTGTGAGTGACCCTATTGCCTTTGCGAAAGTCTGCGCTCTCCGAGTGCTTTTCTAGTATTAGTTTGTAATTACTAGCATGAAGACTTGTAGCTACTGATTGAGACCATAAACTAAGTAGGGAAATGTTTACTGAGGCAAACAGTGAGAAGTATGTTAATTTTCTCATAGACATCTATACAATTTAACTTCTTTCTGCAACCAGTGGAGTCGCCCCCTGCTGGCCATGAGACAAAATGCAGGTTTAAGGCATTTTCACAGTAACTTCACTGGTCAGACCTGGAGGTGGCCACTTAAAAGTATTTTCACCTAATTGCAAATAATCTGCATGTTTATTTTCTAACAAATTTTGTTAATATTTATTCTTTGCACTTACAAAGTCCCGGTGAATCCGTCCCGACATGAACACTCTCCGGTTGCTTTATCGCAGGATCCTCCGGTCCCACACTTGCACCTCTGCAGGCAGCCCTTCCCGAAGGTCCCGGCCGGACAGGACTCCTCGCAGTCGCGTCCTATGAACCCCGGAGGACACTGACACGTCCCCTTGACGGGATCGCAGAGAGCGCCGTTCTCACACCTGCACTGCTGAGTGCAGCCGATGCTCCAGTGTTTGTCATCACAGGCTGGAAGGTAACAAATCAAACTGTTATTTAATGATGATGATTCAGAAACATGTCCGCTTTTTGTTCTGGTTTATTCATGCAGAATTGTGTTTTGAGAATGAATTGTGTCTTGGTTTTTAGGGTTTGTTTGTTTCTAAATCTCCAAATTGGATTTATTCATGATTCTTAGTGGATTCATCTCATAAATCTACCTGAAAAAAATCACTTTTTCCTTTGCCAAGACGGTTTTGTTGGGTTTGTCTGTTTGTCAGCAGGATTACGAGAACACTGTCGGCATATTTTTTTTAAAAACTTAATGTAAAGGAGTAGCGTCAGCCAGAGAAGAACCCATTAAATCTAGGAGCGGATCAGGATCACGGGGCGGATACTGAAATCATTTTTCACTTTCGTCAACATTGCGAGACGGCGTATTTGGTCTAGGTGGAGGTCTGTGCTCAACAAGCGCCCTTCAAGTTCAACTTATTTACCCAGAAAAAGCTTATTTTGTCGTATTGCCATTACTCCTGCAGTTTAACAGCAGCACACATTCACACCAGGGAGGTTCTGACTTTCATTGCCCACATTTTCCAGCAACTCAAACCAGTCGGCTTCCAGTAATAAGCCTCCTACTCTAAACATTGAGTCAAACCGGCTCTGCAGTGCTGCAAATGAAATAAAAACAAAAAAAAAAAGGTTACTCATGATTATTGGAACTTGCATACGTTGCATGTACAATCGTTTCGTGTCAGCTCTGT
>CAFUXE010000840.1:30405-46100 GCA_903364295.1 Serranus cabrilla | reverse complement strand
TTATGTTGGAGCGTGTCTTTATGTGTGAGGTCAGAAGGTGCTGGAGCTCCTGTGACCACATCTGTCCCCACGGTGATGCAGAACAGAGCCGGTGGATAGCAGTGGTTTAGTGATAAGGTCACCATGGTAACACTGTTGTTTTGGACGCATGAGGACATCAACATGAGCCGAGCAGAGGCTGATTATGTGTTGACTCTATCTGCAGCAACACTGACAGAACCTGGGCGGAGAAGTTTTCGTTGCAAAATAGTGAAATATGTTTTGTCTGGTTATTTTGTAGCTTCTCAATCCTGTTTTAAACTAGCAACCAAACTAACAAACTAAGTTTTCTCAGTGAGGCGTTAAGGTTCAAATAGGCTTAGACAACCAGCTGCGTCATGAATTTAAATGTTCACATACTTGGCTTGGTACAGCGCGTTACTGGATGATTCCTCTAGAGGGAGCACCAGAGAAAGAGTTGCGCTTCCATCAACAAATTTCTCTGCAAATTTTGAAGATTTGAATTAAAAAAGATTGATGGAAAAAACAAAATTCGATAAAACTCTTAAAGTTTTTCCGCTCACTTGAGGAGGTTTTTGTCTTCTTTGAAAAATTTGCTACACGGGAGATGGAAACTCTTTTTCCGAATAAGTTTTGACGTATCGAACGTTTAACTCACATGACTGATCAGCTGTTTCCTCTGACATGGAAGAACAATTATAAGTTGTCCAACTGAATCTAATTTGTTCTTGTGGCTGACCAAAGTTGTCCTGACCTTATTTTTTTTATTATCTCTTCTTCTACAGTTTTTTTTCTTGCGCAATCTCTTCTTCTACTGTTTACTGATGGATTCACCGCCATCTTCAGATGAAAGTATGTTTGTGCAGCTTTGTTTATTTGTCTAAACCAGTCGATGGAAACGTCCCTAATTTGCAACTTTTTCAACTTTTCAGTTTGACTTTAATGGAAATACGGCGACCGACTTTTGGTGTCACACAATTTACATTGAAGCCTTTGACCAAAAATAGATACAATGGTTTAACTGCACAGGGAACAAAACAAACTGCAGTCTTTGGGGACATTAATGAGATAAACAAAATAAACAATCCTTGTTTTCCTCTCACTCTGAGATCATCCTTGTTGTTGTCGTTGAGCCGGGCTTCCTGCCAGCAGGAGGCCTTTGCTCTCCCGCTCGCTTTGCTCCGACACGTTTGGGGCTCGTGCTCTCCTGCACAGACCCACAGTGCAAACGGCTGCCTGGTCCTCCACACTCCAGACCAAAACCACAGGCAGGATGACTGTGGCTGCGCTGGTCAGAGGAGGCAGAGGGTCCACAAAAACAATCTTACACACTGAGACGCTGTCATAAACACACCCGCTCACCTCTGTGGAGCAGAATAAACACGACACAGACTCACACACCTCGGACTGAAATCACGTCTGGTCTCTTTAAACAAGTGTTTAATCCAAACTTTAGGAGTGAAATGGTGGAAAACCCAAAATGGAGGCTGAGGTTTCAGAGGGACATAACCATACAGAGCGGTAATTATATGTGCTGTAATGCTCTGTGGATCATATTGGTGCAGAGACACATAGAGTCCCTTGTAAAAAACACAGCTTTTCCACTAACCGTGACCAGAAAACATAGCTTTGCATTGTAAACTCTCACAGTAAGAACACGGGCGCAAAACCTCTCAGTCCACAACATTAGAGGGCTGCAGCTCGTAAGGAGCAGACGTCGTGTTTACGGAGCTCACACGCTTCATGTTGGTCATTTGTCACATGAAGCGTCTGATCGTCAGCGCGGCTTCATCACAGAGAGTCAGGATGATGTTCAAACATGGGAAACTGGCAGCTGGTTATATTCTGATGCTTTGTGATGACTTTAAAAGTGGAAACTAAAACGGAGCCTGATTCACTTCCACTGCATCAGTATTTAAACTAGTTTCTACCATGAAAGCAAACCTGCAGAAACCTCTGAGTTCACTGAGTTTATAAACCCCCAAAATCATTATTTTCTTACTTATGGAAACTGTTCAGGCTGCAACTGTTATTGTGCTTTATTCTCTCATTTAAAGATTTATTTTATTGGTTGTTTTCTTCAGTCAGAAAAGCTCGGATCGACTTGAGTCGTTCTGGTCTGAATTGATCTTGAAACCAACAGAAACTCGACTTGGACCTGGTTTTGAGTCCTGTTGATGAAAAGCCAGAGGATTGTAATTAATTAAGATTCATCTTCTGGGCACAGTTAGTGTTTGTGCAGAATTTCATGGCAATCAGTCCGACAGTTATTGAGAGACTTAGAGTTTGTATCTGAAAATGGACGTCTGCTAACGTGGCTGCAGGCAGCAGCCAGGTTTAATAAACTGCATGTATCCTTGAATGAAAAACACATTGAGGACATAACGGCACAAGAATTTCAAACCTCGCTGAATCATGCTCCAACTATTGGAGAAGATCCGCGATGATCCTGTGAGCAGGATATTTCTAACGGCTGCGACACTTGATTGATCAGCAGGAATGTCGTCTGCTATTGTTTCAGCGTGTATCACGGCGGGTTGTTGTTTCAGACGCACACTTCCTCTTCATCTCTTCCTGTGCTTCACTCATTCTCTGCTGAGATCCAGGAAGCTCTCCTCTCTCTCTCGCTCTGCATGTTTGTGTGACTCAAGTTATTCTCTTGAATCTGCAGCATCACTGTCTGACTTTATGATAAGACCACGATGCTGTTTTACTCGCTAATCTAAAAATGGCTTCATGACATTTAGAAATGTCTCCTATTTTGGTTTGGACTTCAGTATCAGTTCATCTGCAGATTATTTTCTTGATTAACCAGTGAATCATTTGGTCTACAAACATCATAAAAGAGCCCGAAGTGATATTACTGCATTTTGTTCTTAAAAAATAACTTGCAAACTTGTTGTTTGATACCTGTTCTGTTTTGTTCTGCCTTTGTGCCAATAAAAATTATTGAAACATAAAAAATCACTTGATTTTGCAGCTTTACTCCCATTAAATTTAATCTAATCTAGAAGTGAAACCTGCAGTAATGAGTTAATTTGTACAAAACAGCGAGTTTGGAGGATTTAAAACAACTACAGCTGCAACTAATGATTATTATTATTATCATTATCAATTAAGCTGCTGATTATTCTCTCAAATAATCACTTCATGGTTTGGTTTATAAGATGTCATAAAATGTTGAAAAGCCAACAGCCGTAACCTTAAAAATATTGCTTTTTTTTGTGTTATAGACCAAGAAAATCAGAAAATTCACACATTTTACACCTGAACCAGATGTTTGAAGTTACAAAATAGTTGCAGATAAATTCTCTGTGACCTGGTGTTTGTTGATTATTTACAATACAGTATTTTAATTGACATTTCATCTCGTTATCTCCTGTTTATTGGTTTACTGATCTGTTGTTAAAGTAGTTTGCTCTTGTTGATCTTTTGTGTACAGTAGAGAAACAAACTCCTTTAACACAGAAACCTTGAAGGAGCTGCAGCTGCAGCGTCGTCGTCTCAGCCTGTAATCTGTCCTTCAACACGCCGGTAACTTTTAATTACAGCACTGAACCCTCTGATGTTCTGCTCCTAATTCTTTTTTCTCATCTTCTCACCCACTTTCCCACCATGTCGAGCTAATTTCTTTAATAATAACGACACTTTCTGTCTCTTTGCTCAACTTCCCCTCAAAAACAAATGATTTCTGTTGTCTTTCGGGGTCAGAAAGTTGTGGGAAACTTAAAAAAAAAAGCATCATAAGGAGCTTTAACCCGTGTGTCTTTAGTTGATCTTCCCATGATAAAACTATGCAAAGGCCGACACTTATTCATCCGTATTTATTAGATCGCACAGTTCACTCGACAGGCCACAAGGTCAAGAGCCTGTTTCAAACTTCAGAGGAGCTAAAGAAAACAGAGAGAGTCCTCAGTGAACTCCTGCAACAATCATGTTAGTGTCTCAAAGCAAAACAAGTCTTTGATTGGAGCAAAGAATCAGGGATTTATATTAAGCAAACAAGCAGCTATTGAACTGGGTGCAAGAGCTCATTTTGTCTGGGTTCGGCCCTTTATCTTGGACTTGTACTGACCTTGGTTACTGTAACCTCACTGCCAAACTGCAGCAGCGCACGGGGCCGCTGCATCAGTATTTAAACTCTTTCTACCCATGAAACAAACCTGCAGAAACCTCTGAGTGCACCGATCGGTTTCTTTCTCTAAGAACAAAAAAACGTTAGTAATGGAAACTGTCCGTGCTGCAACTGTTCCTGCTCTTTATTCTGTCTTCTTTTATTAGTTGTTGTCTTCAGTCAGAAAAGCTCGGATCGACTTGAGTCGCTCTGGTTTGGATCTGAACTGATCTCGACTTGGACCTGGTTTTGGGGCCGACATGGTCACAGCTCGCGCTGAAAGGTTGTAACACAGCCAGCGGCTGAGCTTAATTCTCCAAAAATTGCAATTAGAGTCTGGCGATATTCTGTATTTTCCTTTTCGGTCAACAAATCCCATGAAAATACCAAAACCACCAACTACTAACAAGTGTTTCCTGTGTGCCACAGAGGAACTCTGTTGTCCAGAAATATATTTAAAACGAATCGATGAGTTGCACTGGGTGACATGCTCCTTTATGATGGTGAACCCGGGCACTGGGGTTTATTTTCAGTCAGTCCTCCATGCTCAGTCCTGCTGCAGTAAATCAGCACGCCAAATGTGTATTAAAGGGGTAGTTCGGATTTTTTGAAGCGAGGTTGTATGAGGAACTTGAGTTACAGTATCAGCATAATGTATTTTAGCCTAAATCAGTTTAAGTTGTACAATATATTTCTCATATTTTTAGCACAATACCTTTCCCTGTTTCAGTTTACATGGAGGGAACTAGAGTTTTAATCAAAGCCACCAGACTCCATTAACAAAAAACAGTCATTTTAGTTTGCAGAAAACAGGAGCTGCTGGTCCACCGCTGCCTCGATCTGTTGGTTTGTTTTTATTATTGTGAGACTTTGGTGGTTTTTAAGGCAGTTCTGATTCATCAAAGTCACACAATGAAACAAACAAACCACAACAATTGAGGCAGAAGCAGACAAGCAAGTCATGTTTTCTGCAAGGCAAAACGACTGTTTTTGTCAGTGGAGTCTGGTGGCTTTGATGAGAGCAAAGAACAGCTTATAAGTCAAACAGGCAGCAAAATATTCTAAGATACCATTTACTTAAACTGATACTGATTTTTTGGAGCCTATCTCCCCAAACTGGTTTCATGTTTAGTGAAACACATAAATACCTCAAACAACCCGACTATCCCTTTAATCCCAACTGAAAAGAATCCAAAATCCCCAACAAAAACTCTACTTACCTCGACCTTTGAGTAACATTTGCTAAAATCTTCAGTGCCCAGCTGTGTTTTCCTAAAAGGGAGTTGTTTTTAAAGATTTATGCTTTCAGTGTGAAGTAATGGACTCGGGGGCACAGACGGAGCCGAGGAATCAGAGGATCCAGAGACAGACTGAAACATTGTTGGTTTTTGGTGTTTTCATAATTGTTGACAAAAAGAGAAAAAATCGAGAACAACACCATCCTTCAAGTCTGTCGCCGAGAAGTCAAAGAGTCATTTCGTCTGTGGATGTATTGACAGTTTGTGCATTAATGGCTCTGTGCACATCTGGATGCACTTCAAGAACAATGTGAGACTCTTTCACGGCTGGTCGCTCGCAGGTCGCTTCTCCAATCGCTTGTTTGACTTGTAGTTTGTTACGAGGGGAAACAGGCGATCACACTGCAGCCACTAAAAGGGAAACGCTGAACAGCCAAAACTGCCAAGTCATCACAAAACTCTGCATCGAACATCGACACATAAACACAGATGTGCACACACAGACCTTCGCCTGTTCCATGTGGTACCTCAACACACACACACACACGCGGCGCTCCTCTCTTTCCATCATGACCTTTTGTTTTTGGCTGCAGACCGTGCAGATTGCTTACTCTTGTGGTTGGGACCCTCGTGGCGGGGGTGCTGCCGTCCAAACTGTGCTGGAGGTGTGAAATCAAACCCCATCTGCTTTGGCAGAAACCCGCCACGAGCACAGAAGCTCCAAAAACCCAATTATGAACTTACTTGAAATAATTTATGCTGCACTTAGAAGGGATTTCTTTTCTGAATTGAACGAGGCCTTCTGTATAAAAACAGTTTTGTTGATATGTTTTGTGAAATACGGTCTTCTTGGGGGGTCTATGGCGACATTAAACTGATCCCTCTGAATGTCTGCGGCGTCTGAATAATATCACGGGAGCATCATTCTTCACTGAGACACAACGATTCAGAACAACATATTTCATGCTGCGGATAACGTTCCCATGCAACAGCTTTAATGTGAGTTTTTGAGTCATGGTTGTATGAGAGAGAGAGAGCCGTTTACAGTAAGAGACTCTAACCACGCGGCATCTGCTTTCCATTAAGACGACACTTCTAATGTGCCTGGATGGCAGCTTTGTTTCTCTCCCTGCAGCTGCTTCGACGCAGCGAGCCGGGAACCCGCACGGCCGTATTTTCTGTTGTTGTTGATGTTTTTTTGCCACTTGATTCCAGGATTGATTTATAGTTACATTTCTTCTGCAAGTAAAAACATTCCCTGCCTGTCGGCTGGTACAGCCATTATGCACGGAGCGAGTGGGAGACAGATGTGCTTTTTCAATTAATGCCATGTGGTCAGACGTCCGCTCTAACCGAGGGGCCGAGATAACCAGGAAACCTTAGCAAGACGTTACCACAAGCAGCAGCAGCAGCAGGTAAAGTTCACCAGGATAGTTATCAGTTATTATCTCTATTGGCTTTCCTTCTCTATCTCTGTTTCCAGGAAGTCCAGCCCGGGCCAGTAAATTCCTAAAAGTTAAACCCCATTGATTTACAGGCCTACCTCTGGCACATGGTGTGCTGCCTTTCTGGAGGACAAGGTGGAAACCTGCAACTTATTAAAGTGATCATTGTAAAGCTTTTTTTTTCTTTCTTTTAGCCCAAAAAGCTCCTTCGCCCTCCCTCTCTCCAGATGGGCCTCATCTGCGAGCATCTGGAAGTTAAAGCCTTATTTTCTTCGCTCAGAAACTTCGGCCACGTGTGCTACCCTGAAGGTGAACCCTCAGAGATGTTCCTTTACTTAGTCTTATCCCCTGTGCTTTTCCCAGCAGTGTCACCAGACAGAGGCCGTTTCAAACCCCACAGGTGGTGCCATTAATTCACTTTGTTGGCTTAAAGAAAGATGAAAGTAGCAGAATGTGCTGGAGGTAAATGAAAGCCCTGGCGTGGTCGTGTGCATTGTGCAGCCTGTTAGTCTCCGGGGGCTTTTTGGTTTGACACCTGCACGACTGTCCAACATAACAGGAAGACCGGGGGGCAAAGAGGAGACAAGAGCCAGATCCACGCCACCACACAGGACATCCTGGGCACCGTGTGGGAGGCAGAGGGTCCAGGAGCCTGTCGCCTTGTTTGGATATGATGTTCCAATTCAGGGAAAGCAAGTGAAGGGGAAACTGTTTAACACTTCTCTTTCTGTGGATGCCCAGAGGCAAACAGAAGCAGCGGGAAACACAGCAGGACTCTGTGAGTCATGCAGGAATATATATATATATATTTACTGCAGTGCGGCTTCTCCTGGATTTTCAAAAAGTGCTGCAAATTACTTCAAACTATCTGCCAGTTAATGAGCAACTAAGCAATTTGGTTGTTAACACACTGCACGTTAACACAGAGTATCTTGTCAGCACTTTATTAGTCTTTGAAGATAACATGTTTTTCTCATTACTCTTTAATTGACTGCAACTCCCCGGTTCATTCACTCGTCTGTCTACAACTAATAATTTCATCTCTGCAGCTGAATTTGTTTTGCAACAAAGTGGCACTCTGTCCGACTCTCCCTCGGGCAAACGCTGTCTGTTACTCCTTCAATCATCTTCACACCAGAGGATGAAAACTGGGACGAACAATAGGAAGCTGGTAGGAAACATCTTGCATGTACATCCAGGTCTGCATCTCAACAGTCTCTTCCTCTGACATGTAAACAGACGAGGGCTGGGAATAAAATCAGGAAAAGTCCTTGAACCAGGCCATCAGACCTATACGGGCTCTTTTTTCCCTCTTTTTGGCTTCTCTCTCCATTTTTTTTTTCCAAAGAGAGCTTGTGTTGTTTTGAGTAATGGGGATGCTGACAAATAGTGCAAATCTGTCATCCTGCCTTTCCCGAGCCTAGGTTTGTCTTTCAAAAGTGGCCTGGAAAACCGAATACAGAAAAAAACAGAAAGAAAGAAAATAAGTCCTCTCATAAAATCCAAGATGGACGACTGTGAGAGTCATAGCTTAGTGCAGCTGGTGGAGTGGATCTGGGTATGAGCTCAAGAAAAACATCAGGAGTTCTAGCAGTTCATGTGTGCCTGCTGCCAAGCATGACACAAAGGACATTTGTTTTTCACATGCAAAACTCACATCTTGTATGTTAAACTCATGATATTTCATCTCATAGCTGACAAACATTCTCCGCTCCATCTGCATGACCGATTTCACCTGGGCGAGTATCAAAAACACAACAACATAACCTCGTCACAGGGGTAGAAAACTAAAAGTGAGAAACCCTCTGGGCCTTGAGTTTGGTGCCGTATTTCCTTTAATTCTACATCTCAGGTTTCACTCGGTTCCAGTCATCCTGCAGAGACGTAGACACCAGTCAGATCTTAATGAACAATGTCTCCGCTGCTGCTCCACCCACCACCCCAGAACACCACCCACCAACCACCAACACAAGCAGCTTCAGGAAGGACCCTCACCACAGTACAAGTAGTCTGTGGTCACTTCATCAGGCTGTTGGCTCCTCCTCCTGTTCCAGCCCCAAACCCCCCGACCTCGGCTTTTTATGATTGGTTATTTGAGCCAGAGTCCAATGAAACTGTGCATGTTCCCCGGCCAGAGCAGAGCGAGCGACCCAAAACCCCCGAGCTGGAGGGCTGCAGTCCAATCTGCTCCAAATTACTTGCACGGCTGCAGAGCACATGGGGTTGAAAGGCTTATATAAGCCTGTGGTAGGAATATTCAACCCGTGTCACCTTCCTCTGGATCCCTCCGCTCTTTGTCTTTTACATCACCACTATTTTAGCACCAAAGATTGAAGCCACAGGGAGCAGACAAGTCTTTTTTTATTATTCCTTTTTTGACATCTAAATTTGGTCACTGACGTATAAAAAACACGAGGTGAATAAACTGAATTTCCAGTAACAACATGCAGCATTTTACACATTAATAAAAGTCAGTTTTCTGACTTTCTGTTGGTTCTTGATATAAAAAGGCAACGTTTGGAAAAAGAGTGCCGCCCAGATCCACCCACAGGATTGAGCAGTAAAATGCAGACAGCAATGACTTTTAGCACCAAAACTAAAGACAAACAAACAGCACTAAAGATGCTCTCAGACATGAGTGCTTACTGCTGTTTTTACTGCTGTAACTTCAGTGTTTTATATCTTAAATTGACGACCTCTCTGCAGTTCCCAGCTACCTGCATCCTGCTGAAGACTTTTACTCATATCTACATGTCATCATGTTATTTTGCAGCTGGTTGCAGCTTAAAATAGAGGAAAGACTTTGCAGCAGGTTAGTCAAAAGTTATTATAGCATCACCCAGTTACCCATCAGCTCCTGTGTTGTTTTCCTCACTGTTAGTCAAGGCAGCAAGCTGGAATAACTTGAGTTGTGTTTAACACAGATGAGGCTGAACTAATGTGATTATTTCTGCAGGTATTTATGAGGTAAATAAACCAAAGTATTAGACAAGTTAAAATTGTGATCCAATGATGACTGTATGAAATAAAGATGTAGTGTTCAGGTCGTCATCCTGAAGTTTACAACCAACCAAGATGACGCCGCAGTTGGCGGCTTCAGTTCCTCGCTGTCGTAACCTTCAGCACCACTACGCCTGTAAAAAGTCATTTTTATATCTATTTATTGCTACAATTGCACTACTGACACATATCATTGCACTACCTGTATATATTTTTACCAATAAGACCTTGTGAATAGTTTCTTATGGTTTCTTCACTATTTTTAATATTTGTATGTTTGTGTTTTTCGTGTTTGCTTTTGTACGAGAGCAAACAAACCGGAGTCAGATTCCTAGTATGTGCACACATACCTGGCCAAGAAAGCTGATTCTGATTCTAAAGAGCCAAAATGAAGCTCAATGTTCCTGACTCCTCCTCACTCCTAATAATGGATCCCAGAATGGGTTGAGAGATAAAGCTTAGGTGAGCTGAGGTGGGCCGGTTGAAGCCCGGGCTGCATAAAAACGAAGCAGGACATTTATTTAAATCAAAACTATGGTGCATGGGACACCCTGCTGCTGCGCATCCAAAGTGCCTTTTTAGCTCTTGATGAGTGGGGAACATCTTTGAATCATCCACCAAATGGGAGAAAATGTGTCTCAAAGCCTGTAGCACACATTTTAATATTGAACACGCCACCTGTGACCCTAAATTATGCAAAACTTTCAGCCAGAGTTATATCAAATTCACTTTTTTTCATAAAGGGGAAATTTGGCAGCAGAAACCATAACCTTTTTTTTTTTTGTACTTGGTTGTAAACATGTTTATTTCTGCTGTAAAGTTGGCTCTATGGGGAGCGACTCACTTTTGGAGCCAGCACCTAGTGGCCATTCAAGGATCTGCAGTTGGCTTCATTTTTCAGCCACTTTTGGGATTTTTTTACAGTCAGTAGGTTTCATCCTCTGGGGACCGAAACTGTCTGTACATCCATTAAAGTGATAAAGGGTTTGAGATGGAGATATTTGGAGACTGAGAGCTTCTCTCCAATCCTCTGCCATACTTTTGCAAATTACCATTTAAAAGCACACAGGTAACTCTAGAGCTTCTCTGGCATGCTTCAGCAGACACCACAACACTGTGATCTCACTTAAATAACACATCAGGGCCGTCGTGTATAAACTTGCCCGGAAAAATTGTGGCCTTCAAAAGACAACATGCGGAGTCTGTGGGTGCCCTGCAGGGTGTCACGATAAATTTTAAAAACTGTCCGGGCACTGGGGGATCAAATTAACACTAATTCTAACCTCGGCTCTACTTTTTCTGCTTCCAGCTCATCTCTGCGTGTCTCTGGCCAGCGTCATCTCCAACCCAAACATATCCAATAGCTCGCCTGAGCCTGAGTCCTCTCCTGGACAAACAGACGGTAACTGAGCCAGATCTCCAGCTGTCAGACAAGAGACGAGGCTGTGGTTCGACCAGACGCACCGGGGAAAAAATGGGTCACCGTGATGCCACTGATAGCTGAAACAGTCTGGAGGAGAGATGCTATTTTCCACTGATGAGGATCTCATATGAAGACAAGAAAGATCGCTTCAGTTGTGTTATTTCTCACATACAGAATTCATCTCGTGAATATATGAATATTGGCACATTTAAAAATGGCCCACAGCTTTCAGGAATACTTGGAGAAGCAGAGAGGAAAGTTCAGTCTGCAGTCAGAGACACTTCCTGGTGAGTTTTGGTTGCCAGAGCAGATGTGAGGTCAGGAGTCCAAACCAGGTGGCTGAGATTTACTCTGATACTTAATCACAACTTTCTTCCTTCACAGATGTTTTTCGCCTTAAATGGTGCCAGCGTCTCCTCAATCAAAAAGCCTTCATTGGTGAGTCACAGATAAGTGTTAAAGTGCAAAAATGCCGAATTTATAGGGTGATTTTACAGCTCCGCTGAGGGAGAGAATTATGATTTTATCTCCGAGACACTACGCTTTTATAGCTGTAAACTTACAGAGGATCCAGGCTGGAGAAGTGTTACTCAATTTGTCAACAGGTGACTGTGAATAACCTGATGATTTGCAACAGTCTTTCTTAAATGTGATGCTTCTTTTCAATTTGTAGAATGTCCTATTACCCAAAGTCTGCAGACTGCTCTGTAAAAAACATCAAAATAAGGACACAATCAGTTTACCAAAGCATATTAAGTTAACGTCCTAAAAGCCACCAGCAGCTAAGAGTAGGTAGCTAAGAGTTTTTAACTGATGTAGTTTTAGCCACATGCTAAAGAAGCACAATTGCAGAAACGAGAAGAACCGACCTCTGACACTAAATGAGATCAAATTTAACTTAAAGTCTGTTGAACACCTTCATGTAAACATGTCCTTCTCTGTCTGCTCCTGACAAAACCTAGCAGGACGTTTATGTAAATCAAAACGTTGGTGCATTGGACACCCTGTTGTACAAACAAGCAAAGTGTCACTAAAGTAGAGAAAAAGTACCTCAGAGTCTGTTGCACACTTTCAACATGTCCTTCAACCCGGAAACTGTAACAAAACCGGCTGTTTTCAGACTAAACACGACACCTGTGACCATTAATTATGCATAACTTTCAGCCTTAATATAATTAAAACAGATGAGTTATATAAAATTCAGCTTTTTGTAAGTTTTAATGAAGGGGGAAATTAGCAACAGAGAACATATTTTTTCTATATACCAGGCAGAAAACATGATTATTTCCAGTTTAAAGTTGTGTTCAAGGAACTGTAGTTTTGGGGTAATTCAGCTTAATTTTTCAGCCTCAGAGGTTACTGCTCGGGATTTATGAAAGTCAGTAGTAGAAGTGCAAAAACTAGAAGATGTGACCTTTTAAATGAAGCCTCAAACATGAATTTTGGCCTCACGGTTCTTAGTGCAGAAACTAAAAGATGCAGCCTCTGAAACACCCTAAAAATGAGAGAAAAACGTCCTCAAAGTCTGCTGCAAACGTCAAACATGTCCTTCAACACGGAAACCGTAACAAAATGGAGCTGTTTTCAGATTAAACATGCTACTGACTGCTGAAAAACACCACCTGGGCCCCTCATTGTGCAGAACTCTCAGCCTGAATGCAGTTGAAACAGGTAAGTTTTAACATGAGGGTCTATGGGGACTGACTCACTTTTGGAGCCAGCACCAAGTGGCCATTTGAGGAACTGCAACTCAGCCTCAGAGGATACTGCTCTGGATTTATGAAAGTCAGAAGTACAAGTGCAAAAACTGGAAGATGTGACCTTTTAAATGAAGCCTCAAACATTAATTTTGGCCTTGTGGCTCAAAAATGTTATTGAACTAATCCTGACCTTTCCCCTTTGAACCTAGAGGCTCATCATATTTCCTGTTATGAGAGGATCTTCATGTATCACTTGCACACAACCGCATAGATCTCACACTCACACACACTCATATCCTCGTGCATGAAAGCATCAGAGAGCCCGCAGGAGCCTCTCACATCTGCACCGAAAAAGAAAAGCCCTCCGTCTCCATCTGCTTCACCTGATTAACTCCACCGACAGGACATGAAAGTTGAGTCACGCCATCACACACACAGGATGTCACACAGTTGTTTGGGCTGCAGCCACCTCGCCGCCACGTTTCATTGGCTTGACTCACAGACCGAGAAGTGAATCCAGAACTGAGATTAAGACCGAGCGACTTAATGAAAATCAAAAACAACAGAGCAGCAGCAGGAGGAGGAGGAGGGGAGGAGGGGGGGGGGCAGTGAGGAAACAGCAGACCTACTCCCAGCAACTTCCTGCAGTGAATCGATAGAGGAGACGAGCCGGAGGAGCTCAGCCTCTCTGACTCACTCTCTCTCTCTTGATAGTAGCTGGAGACGTTTTCAAAGCAGAGCCAGAGATGCCAAAACACTCAGTCAGCCAGGAAAAGTACAGCAAGTGCATAAAGCAGCGACACGGTGCCAGGAGAGCACTTCAACAAGGGTTTAATTCACTCGCTGATAAGAGCCGGATGTTTTGTCTTTCAGTGCAGACTAATAATATAACATGTTGGTGAACAGACGGAGGGTTTCATTAAAAGTGTTCGTCCCTTTATTAAGAGCATCAAGCCTCCACCAACAACAAAAACATGGAAAAATAACGTTTTTTTGTTTATATTTTCATTTAATTTATAATTTTTGTACATCTGATGTGATTTTTACACTGTGCAACTAACAAAGTGTAGCCTGTACCCCAAATTACCCCTAAAAAGTTCACTAAAATGGGCATCAAACCCGACATACATCTGACTTTTATCATCGAAATGCTGCAGAACTTCAGTAGCTATGGATAAAAAATCCAAAAAAGAGAAAATTCTCAGAGGAAAATGGAGAATTTAACAGCATAATGGAACAATTTGTTTACTTTAAGCTGCTGGTTTACTGCTATGATTGACCAGTGAAATCTGAGAAAAATTAGCTAATTACCTTCAAAACATGTTTTTCTTTCTTTTACTTTGGTCTAAAGTTGCTTTTTTGGCAGGAACAGTTGCAGATCCCTGATTCTGTGCATAAATTATGAATAAAGCAACAAACTGTGTTGTAAAAATCTGCTTAAAATGATAGAGATGTGATTTACACACTTGATTACAAATTATGTTACTTTTACTGCACAAAAATCATTTGGCATCTTTTACTCCATTTGCAAATTAAGATTTTACATTAAAACATGGGTTTGTCTTTTAAAATATGATGCATTGTTACCTAATACTGTACATTTGCTCCATCTCAGCCAGCTGCACAAATGTCTGTAAATTCTGCTAATTAAATCATTTTTAAGTACATTTTGCTCATCACACCTCTGTACTTTTACTGAAGTGGCCAGGTTGTGATATAAAAACACTCAAAACGGGTAAAGATTTCTTTAAAATGTCACTAAAGTATAGAAGTATTGTTTGCAAAATGTAATCCAAGTATCAAAAGTAAAGCTTATTTTAAAGAAAAATGTCCACTTTGAAAGTAACACTATTATATATTGAATAATAACATTACTATTGATGATGCACAGATGTGTAAGTTGCAGTTTACTGTGTCTGGATAACAAAGTAGCACATTTCATGAGTTCATCACATGTCGAAATATTACACAGAAGTACCTTAAAAAGCATGAATATAATGAAGTTATGCTGTATTTGAATCTATTTTCCAGTGTAGGACGACTGAGATTTTACATTTTTCTACATCTACTCTTTACTCACAGTTCTTCTACTTTCTATTGTTCATAACTTCCCAACACAAAGAGTACAAAGTGCCCTCTTTTATAAACACAAAGACCAATAAAAGATGTGCAGTTTTCCAACAGAAGCTTTTAGATGCATATTAATGCCAGATGAAAGCGCTCAAACGTGCTAAAGTTTACGCATTACAGCAAATATAGTCCATGAATGGAAACAGCATTGATACAAGTAACACAGTAGATCACAGCAGCTGCACTATAAATCAATTATAGTCGGATTTTGGGAATTTTTTGGGAGCCTTTAGTTCATGCTGCACCGTTTTCCATAACAGCTCATTCCCATACAAAACACACACAGTGTACACACACTGTTCAGTGCATCTTTATGATCATCACACAAATCTTTGGCTTTTAACCCGTCAAAGCCTCCGCGTGCAGATCGCTTTTCAGTTGACTTCAGTTTTAACTCACTGACAGTTTTTCACTCACCTTGCCGGCCGAGGACTCCCGGATTATTCGTCGCTCTGATATCGCAGTTAGAAACCAACTTCCATGGAAGAAACTGAGATGGAGACGAAGAAGAAAAGAGGCGTTTGTTTTTTAAGAGCTCATACACTCAGAAAAATCTTCAAGCGCTGTAAACATTTAGAGGAGAGAGAAGAGAGAGGAAGAGAGCAGTCACATCCAACGGGGGAGGGTCCAGGAAAAACTGTGACA
>CAFUXE010000840.1:10433-30316 GCA_903364295.1 Serranus cabrilla | reverse complement strand
AGATAGATAGATAGATAGATAGATAGATAGATAGATAGATAGATAGATAGATAGATAGATAGATAGATAGATAGATAGATTTTAAGTTTTATTGAAGTCTAGTCAGGAGCTGTAAAGAAAAATAGCATGTTACTAATTATTATTACCGGTTGTAGTCATAGTGTTGATATATTATTTGTTATATTTTATTTTAATTTAATTTATAGAAGTTGTAATAACTTGATTTATAGGGCAACTTTCACATTTTGCACATTATTATTATTATTGGTATTAGTAGTAGTAGTTGTATTGATTAATATTATATTCTATATTATTTATCTATTTGTATTTTTTAATTTGATATTATATGAATTATAATAACTTGATTTTTAGGGCAACTTTCACATTTTACACGTTACATATACACATTATTATTATTATTATTATTATTACTAGTAGTAGCAATACAGGACTAGTCGTACAAGTCATTATCATAATTTAATGACTTGATTTATATGGCACCCTATTATTATTGTTAGTTGTAGTAGTCATCATTTTTTAAGGGGGACATTTTCAAAGGGGTCCCTTGACCTCTGACCTCAAAATATCTAATTGAAAATGGGTTCTATGGTTACCAACGAGTCAGACATGCCCACTTTATGATAACCCATGCAGTTAGAGGCAGAAACCACGAGCTGCTGTGACCTCCATAGATTTTTCTGTCTGGTTTCTTAAGGTCTCGGCCTGTTAATGTGGCTTTTCTTTTCTTTTGGAACCTTATTAATGAATTCTTGCTCTAAGTTTAGCATCAAATCTGTGTAACAAACAAACAGTTTCACCCTAAAATTGCTGCAACAACTTGTGAGACACACGTGAGCATCATATACTTCCATTATAATGTTCAGGTGATCTTCAGGTTCACAGCTTCCAGGTGACGCACACTTTTTCTCTGTGGGATCTTCTGTTCACCTGTTTTCTCCTCCTTCCTCCCGTCTCTCCTATAAAGTGGCTCTAAAAAACAAGCAGCACATGGACAGGAGAGTCCACATTCTTTTAGCCTTATCGTTTATTTATTTCTTTAAGTCCGTCTCCACCAGGCTGCTTTTCCACACTCCTCCTCTCACGCACACACACTTCACTGACAGCTGTGTTACGCTCTCCTCTGAGTTAACTGCCAGTCAGTGTGTCCATGATATCCAGCCTGTTCAGGACGGGTGTCTCTGCCCCCTGCTGAGCACTGACACAGATAAACAACTCATGGATGCAGGCCCGGTGGAACAAACATCCTCGCTGCAAGGAAACCAGGAACAGGAGGAAATGTAATTGTTTCCTGCAGACCACATGGGGGCCGACCAGCGGTCCCATGCTGAGCACACGGAGCGGGCGGACGTCAGTCTCATGTTGGTCAGAAAACGTGTTCATAGAGAGACTTAAACAGACGTTTGTGACGTTCAAATCATAACTTTTTCATCCTTGTTGGAGGAAATATTCAGAGCAGCACCACTGTGAAAATACTTGAAGTCCTGCATGGAAAATTAAGTATTAAAAGTACTGAGAAAAATGTCCCCTGTGATTTTTATATAATCACATACAGACAATATTAGTCATGCATTAATGTAAAACAGGACTTTTCTGTTGTTTTTTGTTGAGGTGGAGTTTTATTATGAACATTTTTGTTTCAAACTGCGACTTATTATACCTTTCATTACGGACAAATGTGATTATATTTAGAATTAATCATTGCTTTGTTGGGAAATGCCGTCACAGTTATTGAATTACAGTTTGTTTTGTCCAAACAATAGTCAAAACCTCAACATTACAAAACAATAAATTAAGGTTTCTAAAATAATGACAAAGAAACTCAGCAAGTCCTGATATTTATGAAGCTGCCGATTCATTTTCTGTCCATAAATTCAGCTTTGCTTAAACATTTTCATATGTTTTTGTATTGTAAAGTATCCTGCAGACTATTTGTTGAATAATGCATCCATCAGATGATAAAATCTGTATTTTTGCTTCTGCTTGCAGGTGTTGACCATTAAAACTCCTCCTATTAACACAAATGTCTGCATATAACTTATTCAGGGAACTTGTGTTTTTGATGTAAACAGGATTATATGATTGCAGCTGGGATGCTTTTGAGGTTATCCCTTGAATATTCTGTACTTATATTATATTTTATAGTGTGAAACACTGCCATCTACTGCCACACTTGTGCCTTACAGCTACTATATTCTCCCATCCACCACTGGGTCGTTAAAAATGCATCCAGTGCAGCCAAACATTTTTCCAACCTGCATAACTTTATTTTAAAATTCTCACAGAGAGCCAAATGTTTTCATACATATCAGATGTGACAGTGAATCAGGGAGGAATTTTTAAAAAATGATGCACAAAACCTACAGAATATTTCCTTTTGATGTGATGGTGCAGGAATAAAAATCATGGGGTCTAACGTTGAATATTTCACTAAACATCGTGTAGCTTCAGAGAAGAGCTGGACTAAGCTGATGAGGAATATATGAGTGATACAGACAGACAAGGTGGAATCAGATCATTTTTACCAACCGTAAAGAAATCTAAAGGGGGAATAAAGGTTGGAAATAAAATGCTAAAGGACTGAAAGAAAATAGATGTTTACAAAAAGGTTTAATATTCACTCAAAACAGTAATGCAGCAAAAAACAGCTTAGTAAAAGTGATCGGTTTTATATAAGCTATGTATAAACGCTTCAAACCGCATTTTAATACCAGTTTTAATTAAAGTTATACGCTAATTTATCATTTCCTGGACGCGTCTCTGCTGTAAAATGACTCCGCGAAGAAGAAAAAGAAGGCGGTAGCTGTAGTGACGTACTTCCGGTGTCATGTCAGCTTCCTGCTGAAACCTCATGGCTAGCGACGGCTGCAGCGTTTAAATGTCTGTTTTCCTCCTGTTTCAGTTTTAATGGTGCAATTTTAAATAAACAAGACGTCAAAAGGTATGTCGGGTTGTTATTTTTGACGCTGTGTGTAAAATGTTAACCAAAGGAAAGATGTTAATTCAAGAAACTTGCTGTTATGATGTGTTTAACTTTTAGCTATTACCATCAACTCACTCTGTTAGAAAACACACATCTGAGATAGTTAAAATGTGCTTTATCAGCCAGAAATGTTAATTGGCCGCATTTACATGGAGTATAATGGTAGTATAAAATGTATACATACATTTCATTTGACTGTTTACGTGATTAAAGTGTTCAACACAGATCAGCGTCTGTTTTTAATGACAGAAAATAAAATGTCAGGCTGTTAAAACTGTTGAAAACTAATCAGCAGGTTAAAAGATAATCACCCACACACCTCTGGGGCATTACAGTGTACTGAGAAGTCATAAATACATTAGTAGCCAATGTATTATTTATATGCTTCAACATTTCCTGAACCCCACCAATACATAATATACATATAAAATATATGCGTCTTTTACCTCTGTGTAATCAGTACAATTATGTCTAGAAGTGGGAACAACTCAAAAATGTATATTGTGCAGAAAAAGGACAGTTATAATGATATTCATAATAAATAAAAGGGGGGAAAAAAATTTATTTCTATGACATTTCTTATTTAATTGGAAGGTACTATGATGCCTGCTTTTGCAGATTCTTTCTATGATATTCTGTAATTTTGGTAATCACTAAAAGAAAACAAATATGTTTGGTGGGGTTCAGAGGCTTAACCAGGAACATTTTTCTGCATCAAAAGTGTGAGTTTGTGCGTATATTATGACTGTGATTGATTCATAAAACTTGTGTGACAGTTGGTTGTTTATAAGATGTATTGCTGTCAAATACTATGTATGGTTTACTTTGCGAAATTATTGATAGATATAATGAAAAATGTGTAAATTATATGAGTATTACTTGTAATATGGCACCTGGAGGCTTTTCAGGCAGTTCTCCCTCACATTCCAGGCAAATTATATATATATATTTTTTTAATTGTGTAAATAAACTAAACTAGAATCAAAGGTAAATGTATCAAGTTTGCCTAATAATCCTCAAACTGTCCTTTATACAGATGGCAGAAATCGCACCAGAGAAAAGTCGAGGTTTGAAGTTTGCGGAGCGGCAGCTCCTGCGTCACGGCTGGGAACACGGTGAGATGCTCTGACGTATTTTGTTCAGCTGCTGCAGTGTGCAGGACTCCGCTGCAGATCTCTTATTCAGTTCACTCTCACCCTCAGGTAAAGGACTGGGCCGGGCTGAGAACGGCATTTCAGAGGCGATCAAGGTCAAAGTGAAATGTGACAAAGGAGGGGTGAGACACGTTTGGTTCTATGAAGCTTTTTCTCTCATCATGAATCCTTTTGTTGTGTTTTCATCAGACTCACATGTTGCTCTTCTGTAACAGGTTGGTCATAAGGAAGGCGACCAGTTCACCTTCCACTGGTGGGACCATGTCTTCAACAAGGCCTCGTCCAGTCTGCAGGTGGAGTCCGATCAGGTGAGTCTGACCTTCAGAAGAAGCTGAACACACATTCAGACCTATACGATCACCTGCATCATGTTTAATCTAAAGGGAGTGAGAGATGAAAACTTTATTCAAGTCACTTGTTATATTCAGCTCATTTACGAGTCAAGAATTTTCAAAGGTTACAAGCGGATTCATGAGTAAGATCACATGACACTCACTGAATCCCCTCCTCCACGTTTCACTGTAGCTGTATTTAGCTGCTTTGTTGGGACGATGGTTTTTAGGAGCCGCTTGCTGGCTCAAAGCAACAACTTTTGAAGTGCATATAAAAGCAATGTTTACATCCTAAAACTCTGAATGTTCAAGTTTCAAGCAGCCAGTGGCAATGAAAAAAACTTGGATCTCAGGCTTCCTCCAACAATGTTTGCAAAATGTTGCAAAAAGCTAATAAACAACCAAAAAAAAACAAAAAGACACAAAAAAAGTGAAGAAGTTAAAAAATGGGGATAAAATGTAACCTATATAAAAGACAATAATTATCAGAACAAAAGTATAAACATGGATGTATCTATCAGTCCAATCAAAAACAACGTCACATGTTAATGAGTGAAACCAGCTGGTTTAGTCTCTGACAGAAGATCAAGCGTGCTCTGGTTTTCTGTGTGATCCAGAACGGGATTCAGCTGAAGAAGACGGAGGAAGATGAAGACGAAGGAATGATCTCCAATAAAAAGCCACGGAAAGCCGCGCTGGCTAAAGATAAACTTTATGGATGCTTTGTCAAGGTAACATCTTACATTTATTTTATTATTTATTATTGATGGAGGTTTAACAATGGAGGGACTAGTGCACTGATGGAATACTTTGTAGGATAAATTCACTGTTGGTTTTGGTTATTTTTGTCGGATTTGTTGACTAAAGATGAAAAAAAGTAAAACAGCAGTGGATGTATCCTTTTATTCGTAATACTAATATATATTAATAAATAATAATTTATAATTATAGTTAATAAACTGCTGCAGACAGGCTGAAATATGAGAAAAGTTCAGACACTTTCTGTACATTTATTACACGACTGATTGTGATTAACTGTTAATCATTTGATCTCTCAGTCGGCCACTCTGCTGAGCGGTCAGGAGCAGCCGGAGCCGAAAGCTTCCAGCTCAGACGACAGCAGCAGCAGCTCGGACGAGGAGGACGACCAGAAGTTGGATCTCTCCAGCACCACAAAGTAAAAACTTCTGCTCATTTGTTTAGTTTTTATAATTGTTTTTTCTCAAAAGCTGCAACACATTCCTACAGAGCACCTGTTGGTCTTTTTTCCCTCCCATCTCATATTGGCTGTAGTTTTGTCATTTTATTATTATATATCTGCAAAAGCACCTTGAATCTGCTGTAAAGTTTAAGTAATGTATTGATACTCGACAGGCTCTCTGATGCTGATCTAATGAAGGCGTGTGGAGGACGAACGGCTCATAAGTAAGAGAATTAAATTAATCTAAACCTTAAGTGTTTTGTAAAATCTAAGATTGTTTTTAAAGTTTCTGATGCATTTGTCTCGTTCTTCCAGAGGAGCCAGGCACGGCTTGACCATGAGCGCCAAGCTAGCACGGCTAGAACAGCAGGAGGCGGAGTTCATGGCTAAATACGGCAAGAAGAGCCAAACAGCGAGTTCTCCACCGGATCCTGTTGGTCCTCCGACCTCCCAGACAGCTGAGAGTCGGGAGGAGGCGGATAAGGACTCTCAGAGGAAACAGATGAAAAAGAAAAGCTCCACCGGGAGCGCTCATGAGCCTAATGGTGATGAAGTGTCTGAAACAGATGTTAAACCCAAAAAAAAGAAGAAGAAAAAGAAAGCTAGTGAGGACGCTGAAGAAATAATCTGTGTAGAAAACGAGGAAGCGGATAATTCTCATGAAACAAAGAGGAAAAATAAAAAGAATAAAATCAACGCAGAGCAGATTGAAGATGACAGAACTTCACCTGCAGCAGCACAGAACGAGGAGGAGACTGCAGAGCTGCACACAGACACTAAAGTAAAGAAGAAGAAGAAGAAGTCCTCCAAACACCACAGTGAAGAGGAGAGTAACATCCAATCAGAGCTGAGCACAACAGAAAACAAACAAGCTGCGGTTCAGTCGGAGGAAGCAGAAGTCGGAGAGGAAGAAGAAACAGAAGTGACGCAGAAAAGGAAAAAACGCAGAAAGGACAAAGTGTCCGCGGATACAAACGAGGAGGCTCTTCCTCCAAAGAAGAAGAAAAAGAAGAAGTCCAGAGAGTAGTTTGATAAGAAATGATGAACAGGACTTTACGGAGGCTGTGATCTCTGAATGAACTGACGGGAGGATATTTATAACAGGACGATGAGCTTTTCTTCCTGTTTAACAACCTCACTTTAAAATCAGTGACATCTGTTGAACTTATGACAAACTGCTGCAAAAGTGACTTCGAAAATCAGTTCTTTTCTGGTGCTCTTTTTAACGGATGATAATAACATGAAATGTGAGCATCTGAATCAGTCCGTGGATCTTTAACGCCAACAGTAACTGGACTGAAGAATCAGACTTTTATAAACTGAGTCGACTAAAATCAAGTCAGAGTTTCACATTTGTCAGATGTAACATTTTGTCTAATCCGACTCGCTGGAGCCAATTTATCACAAGTCGCCTGTGGTTCTATAAAGTGCTTTTTAGTGGAAAGATTGATACAAAATTCTGTGTACTTTTCTGCATCATGAATACTTGACAATTATTATAAGGAGGCGAAACATGGAGGAAGACGATGAAACTGTTATATAACATGAAATTCTTTATGTGAACATTAAATGATGCAACACAACAAGCTACATGTGTGTTTTACATTTGACACAAGATTTTAGATACTAAATTAATATGATAAACTATTTCATGTGATTATTTATACCGTTTATTCTCAAAATTATTCAGATTCCACTTCATAAAACGGGACACTGATAAAGAATCTGAATCTTCGTAGCGCCACATTTAAGATGCAAATCATTACCTTGGATACTTTTCTTATTTTTCTTCCAAATAACTTTGACCTTTTCCTGAAACCAGAGTTACACCTGATTACATATATTACAGGAGAAATGGTGAAAACCTAAACTTTCAGACAGGAAGGTCAGGAGGTCGCGTGCCGACTGTTTCCTCATCACTTACAACAGATGTGACTGAACTGACGTGTTAAATATTCCTGCATGTAAAAATATCTCCTGACGAAACACGCTCCATAAAAGATCTCGTGTCACATGCATCACAGCGGACTGAAGTAACTGAGTACATTTACTCAAGTACTGAACTTGAGATTAATTTTAAGGAGCTTGTACTCGACCACAGTTCAAAATAAAACAGTGTATTTTACTTCACTACATTTATTTAAAGTAATAATGTAACTTTTGTCACTTCGTACTTTGCAGATTCTAAAAACATTTCGCTCACTGACTCGACCTTATGAGCACTTCAGTCTCACAGATGAATTTGTTCTGCATCTCGCAGTCTGCAGGGTCCCAGCTGGCTGTGAGATCCCCCCCGGGGATCAGCAGCGCACAGGGACCCGGGGTCCCCCGTCCCTCCACCATCCAGTACCTTCAAACACACAGCACAACATCAGTTCCTCTAATAACCGTCCTGCCTCTGCTGCCCACCAAGAAATTAAGAGTGACAAAAGAAATGCCAGATATGAGCTTCATGTTCTGATTATATCACATTTTAACTCCTCCAGTCAGGATGTTTTCTTTATAAAGTCGCCAAAAATACACTGTTTATCATAAAAGAAACTTTAAAAATATTGCAGAGTTTGAACTTTCTGACGGGCCTTGAATGGAACATAGGTTATGGAGGTTTCTGTTAGAAAAATTAACCAAAACGAAGCTTAAAATTGTGATATTTCTGTCAAAATCACTTCATTCTACATTCAAACATGGTTTAAAAAAAAATAAACCTTTTGTATAAACATTAAATTCTGCTCCTCAGAGACTCTTTGAAGCCATGATTGTTTCTGCTGAGACCAACGGTCAAATATTCACTGAAAATCTGTTTACACAGAGCTGAGAGTAGGGGACAGGCGAGGTAGTTCAATATGTATTTTGCAATTCCAATTTTCCCCCAATATTCCTGACACTTGACACTGACACTCTTGGAAAAGTGTTGGAATATATATAAAATCCATTTTATTCCAATTCTTTAAAAAGTAAATTATCAGAGATTTCTTTTTATGATTTATGTCATAACCGTTATTCTGCGCAAAAGACATTTTTTAATTCTTCTAGATACGATTGTGCTGATTCGACAGACCTGCAGGACTTATAGATTTTATGTATATTTTATATATTGCCGTGAAATAAAAGGCCACAGTGAGCAAAATGTAAAAAGAGCAAAACACGGCTCGAGGTTCAGCAGATTAATGAAGAAGAATTACATCTAAAAGAGGACTTTGTATAGCATACATCGGCTTTCTCACCCTACAGTGTCGTTTCGTCCGTCCACCCAGACCCAGATGTGGTCTCTGGTTTCCTGTAAGCCGAGCCAGAATCCATGATCCTCGTCGTAGTAAAACTCAGTGTGATTACTGATGAATTCCTGGAAGTCGGAACGTGGCGAATCATCAAAAAACGTTTTTCTCTTGAATCAAAACATAATTAAAAAACTCTCTGAGGCTTCATTGAGTCGGAGCTCACCTGTTCACGCAGACTATCAACAACAACCAGATCTGCTGCTGTGTTTTGGCAAAATGTTCGGCTTTCCTGCCAGCTCTTCCACGGAGCGTTTTCATTGTAAAACAGGTAACATTTCTCCTGGAACAGAATCCAGCCTTCTTGACACGGCCGGCACTCTGCAGGGAGAAAAAAAAAAGGCAGAAAACTGCATGAAATTACAATGTTTTATATTTAAGACGCAAATATAGTTTTAAAAAACATTAGGGCCCAAAGAAGGATCAGGAAGTGATTCACCGTAAAATCAATAATACATGTCATTCATCCTCCCTGTAGATTGTTTTGGTGTGAATTAAAGAGAAAATAAACTGAACACAGATTAAAAGATGATCACAGGATCTTTAATAAAAAATGTTTGCACTTAAATGCAATGTGCACTTCATAGTGAACAGAAGGTTTATCTTTGTTCTTTGTATTAAAAAAGTGTGAGAAAAAAAATTAAGCTTAAAATTGTGATATTTCTGTTAAAATGACTTTATTCTACAAAAATAAATAATTAGGAATAAAGAAATCCTGTAGAAATATTGAAGCTCTATTTTTATTCTTTGTATTAAAAAAGAAAGGATTGATTTTTATTTAAATATCTGGAAGAGCTCAGAATTAAAATGGTAAAAACATATTTTAGCTGTTTTATAAATGTAGCAGTCTGTGTTAAATGGACGTATGATGTCATATGTTGTTATCGTGTCAGGATGAAACCCACGATTTAAACCCCTAATTCTTTCGCACTAAACAGTCCACAAAGCATCACTCTCACTTTTTTCCGGGCAGTATTTCTGCACGGGGAAGGTGTTGAATGTCAGGATGACTCCCAGCGTCCAGTTGAGGTTTTCTGTGGCTCTGCTGAGCTGCTCGGCCTCCCGCTCCAACCTGCTCCTCTCTGACATCAGCTGCTGGTTCTCCGCGGTGAGTTCACTGCTGTTCGCTCTCTGCTCCTTCATCTCCACGCTGACTGTAGTGAGTGCATGCAGAGGAACATTGTTTTCCAACCTCCTGGCATTTTATTTAGACAGATTTCCTACCAAACATTGCTCTATATGTTGGCCTGGCACAATTCAGAGAAATCTAAACTCACATTACATCACAAAACAAATACCAGACTTGATCATTTGGTCTAAATGTGATAAAAGATGCTGTAATTATTTATTTAAAGTTACTCACTTATTTCAGTAAAAGTACTAATACCTCACTGTAAAATTAAAGTAGTAAAAGTCCTGCATTCAAAACTGACTTAAGCAAAATAAGTATCAGAAGTGAAAGTATTGTATAATGGACCCACTTAGATTGTTTTTATATTCCAAATATATTATTGTTTTATTATTATTGATGCATTTATATAAACAGCATTTTCATTTTGTAAAGGTATGGATTATTTTAAGTGCTTACTATACTGTTATTAGGTTTTTAAAAAATCACTTTAAATGTATCATGTTTTTTATGTTAAATCCTGACCTAAAGTAACTAAAGCTAAAGCTGGCAGCTAAATGTAGTGGAGTAAAAAGTACAATATTTACCTCAAAATGTGGTGAAGTAGAAGTATAAAGTAAAGTACAAGTACCTCATTGTACTTGAGTTTGTTATTGTCAAAACATCCCATGAAAAGACTAAAACCTATAATTACAGGGCTCATTTTAACTACTTAATATACTGATATATTTATCTTAAAAAATCATATTTTTTATGTTAAATCTTGACCTGAAAAGTAACTAAAGCTGGCAGCTAAATGTCATGGAGTAGAAGTATAAACAGAAGCACAGAAACACATAAACTCACTGTAGACGATGACGCTGACGCTCGCCAGCAGCAGCACACAGAGGATCCCTGAACACGCCGCCAACACGCAGAAGTGACGGCGAGCTGCTGCTTCAACATCTGCTGGAGATGAAAAAGATCAAATACAGAATCACAGTGAGGTTTTATACAATAACCAAAGTCTATGAGCTCACATTTCTAAGATAATAATAATCTTATTACCGTATTTTCATACATAAGGTGCACTGTCGATTTTGAGAAAATTAAAGGATTTTAAGTGCGCCTCATAGTCCGAAAAATACGGACGTATATATAATGTTGAATAGTTGAAGAGACAAAATGAAACATTCAGTAGATTTATAACTCACTCTGTGCAGGAGGAGCAGCTGCTTTAGGTTCGGCTGCAGAACAAACTGTCTGTTCCTCTTTTTTCACTGGAAAAAAACAACAAAACAACACGAGGAAACAATCAGAAAACTGAAAGATCATTGAGATTCATGAGTGAAATCTGTGTGTGCTGGATGTGAAGTACTTCCTGTTGAAAAGGGAAATGACATAACAAGGGGATCCTTAAGTCCATTTATTAGGTTATGGGATATTATAACAGATATAATTATATACTGTATATTACTGGATATTATAGACATATAAATTATATCAGATATTATTATGATTATATTATGTTTGCTGATACTCAACCGTCACCAGTGGAGGTACATTTAGTAAAAATAATAGTATCAGCGTGTACAAATACTCAGTTGTAATGAAAAGTACTTGAGTTAAAGTACAAAGTACTTTATTTACCAGAAGTTACTGTACTCAGCGTGCAAAATGGACCATTTCAAATAAGCATTTGTGTGTTAATAAGTTAAGAGAATCTTTACAAAAACTAAAGCAAATTATTGCATTCTTTTATTCATGTTTTTGTGTTATAGCTCTGCTTCACAACTATAGATAAAACTGGAATTTCTGGAAATTTTGATGTGGAAAAACAGTAGTTTGCTTAATATTATGGCAGGAAAATCTTTCAAACAGGAAAAACTACTTATTTTAGTGAGTTATGGTGGAGTGTGACAAAGTAAATTTAATCAAGTACTGAACTTAAGTACAATTTTGAGGTACTTTACTTACATGTTATGTAACTTTATATTTCTATTTCAATACATTTTAGAGGCAAATATTTTACTTTTTACTCCACTACATTTAGCTGACGGCTTTAGTTACTTTTCAGGTCGAGATAATGTAACATAAAAAACATGATAAACATGAAAATATGCATAATTTTTTAAATAAACGTACCTTTTGGAGCTGCAGCACCATTTTTAAAAACCACAGTAGAATAGTTGATTTCTTCCTCCATGTTTAAGTGATCGGCGTGCTGACTGCAGTGCAGATAATGTGTGTGTTAGTGTGTGTTTGACTGCAGTGCAGATAATGTGTGTGTTAGTGTGTGTTTGACTGCAGTGCCGCCTCACTGAGGTTCCTCTTCCCCCTAAAACTGTGTCAACTGAACTTTCTTTACATTATGATGTAATTTTACTGGACAACCTGAGACACTGACGCTGGATGTTTAATGTGACTCTGTGGTCACTGATTACACAAAGTGTCTGCGTGTGTGTCTTTGTGTGTGTGTGTGTGTGATCTTGGAAGCTCGGATGCACAGAAATGTTGTGATAGAAGAAGTCGACCTCAACTTTTTAACCTTTCATTTCACCTGCCGACACTGCTGAATATATATCTGACATCACTTTTTTATATATTTTTTTAATATTAATAAATAAATGAAAAAAAATGCATGTTGTATCTACTCTGGTTATCTTTGTCTAGTATTAAAATAACTTTGATGATCTGATTTGTGTGACAAATATGCAAAATAAGTAAGAAAGCAGGAAGAGGGTAAATATTTTTGTAATGCACTCTATTTTGTTCCTAATTTTTATATTTCTTCCTGTTTTTCTAGTTTAAATAGTTAATACTGTTCTATATTTCTAGTTAATATTGTTTGTTTGCTATTTATTGTAATTTTATTGATGCTTCTTTTGCTGCTGTAACACTAAAAATGTCCCTGTTGTGGAACTAATAAGGGAAGATCTTATTGTTTCTAGTGTTGGAAAAAGTATTTAGATCCTTTATTAAGTAAAAGTACTAATACCACACTGTAAAATTACTCCACTACAAGTAAAAGTCCTGCATTCAAAACTTACTGAAGTAAAAGTACAAAAGTATCAGCAACAAAATGTACCTAAAGTATCAAAAGTAAAAAGACTTGTTGTGCAGAATTCTGAATATATTATTGGATTATTTGTATTGATGCATTTATGTAAAGAGTGTTTATTTTGTGTTTAATTAAAAAAAAAAAAGTCTAATCAATTTAAATTCATTATGTTTTTTTTGTTAAATCTCGACCTGAGAAGTAACTAAAGCTGTCAGATAAATGTAATGGAGTAAAAAGTTACAATATTTACCTCAAAATGTAGTGAAATAGAAGAATAAAGTTACATGAAATGGAAATTCATAAGTACCACAAAATTGTACTTAAGTAAATGTACTTAGTTACTTATTTTACACAGTCTATTAGGAACAAACAACACATGTGGTTGAATAACATGAAGGACTTGTTGCTTTATTATTATCTCTTTATTTATATATACAAATATATTCAAGTCATACAGTAACTCAAAGGTGATGATGTGCTTTGTTACATTTGGAGCAACGTAACAATAAATTAAAACAAATACGAGCATAAAAAGTTAAAAGAAAAACAGGAAAAGCAGTTTTTTTTCTTTTTTTTTTTTTTTTTTTTACAAAAAACACCACTACATCTACAGTAGACAGTTATAGATTTCCTAAATGTTAAATAACTGTAGGATCTGATTCCTACTCCGGTTTGATCAGAGCTCTCGTCTCACAGATCCAGCGGTTCCACATGTCACAGCTCACTTTGAGCCAGTTGGCCAGAGGTTCCTCTCGCGGCTGACTCACAGCACAAGATATCCTGTATTCAGTCTGTCGGGGCTTCCAGTAACTGATGGAAGAGAAGAAATAACGTGATTAATGTTTGGGGAAATGTGCTCAGCTCCTTCCTGCAGGGAGTCTGTGGAAGAGGATCAGGGCCAGTTAGGAGAAAAAATCATTAAGCACTTCAAGAACAAAGTTAAACTGATGAGAATAAAGTTGAATTACAATGATGAATAAAAAAGTCTAAATGACGAGAATAGAGTCGAAATGATGAGAACAAAGTTGAAATGTAATGTTGAGAAAAAAGTCTGACGAAAAAGTCTACAGAAGAGGAGGGGATGTTTTTCTTAGGAGAAAAAAATAATGAAAGGAGGAAAAAAAATTATTATGCACTTTGAGAAAAGTTAAAATGTCGATAATAAAGTCATATTGTTTCAATTATTTTATCATTATTTCAACAATTTTCTCCAAAAAACTAAATAAATTCCTCCTTCCGTACTTTATATTTTGCGAAATACACTCAGCTCCTTCCTGCAGAGAGTCACGTGAGAAGACTGATTAAAACAACAGCAACTCTGTTTCCAGTCTCTACGCTAAACTAAGCTAAGCTAAGGTAAAATAAGCTAAAATAAGCTAAGCTAAGTCAAACTAAGCTAAGCTAAACTAAGTTAAGGTAAACTAAGCTAAGGTATACTAAACTAAGCTAAGCTAAACTAAGATATGCTAAGCTAAGGTAAGCTAAACTAAGTTAAGGTGAACTAAGCTAAGATAAGCTAAGCTAAAAAATAAGCTAAGCTAAAATAAGCTAAGCTTAACAAAGCTAAGCCAAGGTAAATTTAGCAAAGATAAACTAAGCTAAGGTCAGCTAAACTAAGCTAAGCTAAACTTAGCTTAGATAAACTAAGCTAAGGTAAACTAAGCTGAAATAAGCTACGCTAAGCTAACTGCCTGCCGGATGGAGCTTCATGTTCATGACACTGGAGCTGCATGAATCTTATCTAACTCTAACCCTAAAGTAAATAAACATATTTCCTCAAACTGAACTTCTGGTGCTGGAGTCGACAGTAAGTGTGTCTGTAACTTTGTTTCTTCCTCCCTCTCTGCTGGTTTTGGCAGAGTGTTTGTCCTGTGGGTGTGATGGACATGTTGAAAGTGACTTCTCCATCTGCTTTTTGCACATTTCACCATCTGCATTGGGTGATTTTAGAGACGTCAAGTCCTCTGGTTTGTTGAAGTTTGTGCGTGTGTGCGCGTGTGCTCTTACATCACGGTGAAGTTGCCTCCGTCGACCCACGCCCACGGGTAGCTGGCATCCTTCTTCCTCAAGCCGATCCAGTAGCCGTGCCTCTCATCATTGTAGTCTATGGTGTTGTTATTGATGAATTCCTACATCAGTGAAACAGCCGTTATTTAAGAATAATGGATCTCTGTTTCTGATTTCTAATTAGGGTTGTAGAGGTGCCAGAGTCTGACACAAACAGCCTGATCAGGTGCTAATACAGTGATAATACAGCCGATCTATTTAACTAAATTCTATATTTAAATGCTATATAAATTACATACTAGTTACTGTTTAAGTTTTGGCAATTTTTTTTTAATTTTTTATAGTGTCTTTGTTGTTTATGTCTTAGTTTTATTAAGTTCTAATTTTTTTTTATTTTCTATTATTCTATTCTATTTTTATTATCTTAATCTGTTTTACTCTGTACTTAAATAAGTCTCACCTGTTCCTCCTGGCTGTCAATCACGACCAGATCTCCTCCATATTGTTTGCACATATTTCGGCTGCTATCCCAATCTTTCCATTCGTAATAAGAGTTGGACGTTGAAAAGAAGTAGCAGTTTGACTGAAACTGCAGCCAGCCGTCCAGGCACGGTTTACACTCTGTGAACACAAGAAAAACATGAAAATAAATAAATAAATCAAAGTTAATTTCTATTACATATAAAATATCTATTATAAAATGTTTTTGCCTTTATCCGCAAATTTCAACACGTCGTTCCACTCAAATTAAAAACATCTTTGTGTCAGAAATCATGATTTAAAACTTTGTGCAAATGACCCAAATTGCCGAAAAAGTTGTTTTTTTTTAAAGTAGTGGGAGAATTCAGATCTTTTACTTCAGTTAAAGTATTAAATATTTCACTACAAGTGCATTCACTTCAGTAAAAAGTATTATCAGCAAAATACTTACAGTATCAAAGTAAAGTACTCATCCGGTCAGTGTTTTGATATTATATATGATGTGTTTGTCATATTTTACCAGATGTGGAATGTAACTAAGTACATTTACTCAACAATTTTCAGGTACTTACTTCAGTATTTCCATTTTATGTAGCTTTATATTTCTATTTCATTAAATTTTAGAGGCAAATATTGTAACATTTTACTCCACTACATTTAGCTGACAGCTTTAGTTACTTTTTAAATGTTTAAATTAAACCACATTTTATATATATAGTAGAATATTTCCCTCTGAGATGTAATAGAGTAAATGAAACAAGTACTTCAGATTGGTGCCATACTTAGTAAATGTCCCGTCACCATGGTAACCAGTACCTTTGTGTGGGCAGTGTGTTCTCACTGGGAAGTACTCGTACTCCATGATGGCTTCCATGGTCCAGTTGAGAGCGTCTCTCTGCCGGGTCAGCTCTCCTGTCCGTCTCTGTAAGTCCGTCCTCTCCGTCCACAGCTGCTGGTTCTGAGCCGTCAGGTTCATGTTTTCTGACAGGGCGGTGTTGACTGCAGGCAGGGAGGAAACGTTACTGTTGCACTCATTTGTTATTATGAAATCAAATTTAAAAAAAATTGGAAACATGAAGAAAGACTTACAGTTCATACTGAGAACAACAACGACTGACAACAAGGCGAGACACGTGATCCCCAAACCTGCTGCCAGCAGAAGCAGCAGAGAGCACAGAGGAGCTCGTTTTTCACCCACTATAAACAAAAACAAAATATGAATTTAATGTCGTTTTTTATAGGAAATTACCCTGAGAGGCAAGTTAGGCACAAAAAAAAAGTGTGATATATATTTCAGGGCTGATCTGAAATGTTTTCTCTTCTGTTTTTTATGACTAAGAAACAGGAGAATAAAGTTCATGCCAGGATTTTTATTTTTTTCATTAATTTATTGCCAGGTAAAGACAAACATATATATTATTATTAATGTTGTTATTATTTTATTTTGTTTTATTTTATTTATTTATTTTTGAAAACAGGTTTTTTTAAAAAAAAGAAAAAAGTTTGTTAGTTTTTTTTTATTTTATTTATCTTATATTCAGGATAATTAATTTAACCGTTTAATTGTTGTTAAATAGATAAATATTTGTACATATCTCTTTTTGGGGGTTATTCTGTTGCTTCTTAAGTAGTTAATTAACTACATTTTATTTTTTTCAATATTGTTTTTTTTCTCTCTCTATAAGCATAAATGGAAAAGATAATGTGATATGAAATATTTAGTGTCTGATTGACATGTGAATATATTTTCTCAATATTTAAAAAAAATCTACACTAATTATGACAACTTTTCTTAGTAAAAGGAAAATATTTTGAAGTGATGATGTTTATTATCAAGAAGGTCAAATGTCAGCTTCACTGTGACATCATAGTGTTCTTCTAAAACACTTAAATCAGGAACAGAGCAGGAGATTTTGACCATATTTTATATCTGACATCTGATTTTCAAGAATTTGCAGCAACTTCCACATTTGAAGCATTATCTAATCTGCAAAAACTGCAACTTGGCTGGTGTGCTGAGGCGTACAACCATAAATCACACCATCACTTAAAAAAAAAAGTTAACTATAAATCACCTGGTATGGCTGGAGTTGTATCCAGCTCCTGCTCCTGACACGTCTTCAGCTCATCGTAGATATCCAGTTCATTTGGATTCTCTGCAAAAAACAAAATGTGGAATTAAAACTTTAAGTTCTTTGGTTTGTGATTTACACACCCTGATTTTTTCCAGAATACTGAATATATTTCTACTGTCAGAAATCATTATAGTCACTCTGGAATGTGTCAGTTTAACCTGTTTTCATTGGACATTTTAGAAATATACAAAATAAAACACAAGCAGCTGATTCCTCGCAGTTAAAAGTGCTTTTATTTTGTCAGTCCAAGCACTGAGCACAGAGCTTTTTTACTTTAGTTTGGTTGGTTTTGTTAATTATATTTATTATATTATAGATTACATTTAAAGAGTTGAAGGGACTAAAAGATTTTTTCAAAGTTAAAGAAACTCAGATGGAAATTAACTCTGATTATGGACATATAAAGATGGGTCTAACATGCATGTTCAAGTCGTTATTTAACTGCAATTAATTTTTTATGAATATTTTTTTTTTTTTTCTCTTTTTAAGCATAAAAATAAAAGATAAATGTAATATTTAAGTATTTGATTGACATGTAAATACATTCTTTTTTTTAAAGAATTTACCCACTAATTATGACAAACTTTCTCACTAACGGGATAAAATAATAAGAAATTACATCTAATATCCAGAAGGTCAAAGGTCAGCTTCACTGTGACGTCATATTGTTCTGCAAAAACACTTTATTCAGCTCCATAAATCAGGAACAGAAAGGGAGATTTTGACCATATTTTATATCATATTTTATACTAAATTGTTGTCACTAATCTTTTTTGAACTGTGTTGAAAACATATCCCATCATATTTCTTTTATTATTATTAATTTTTATAACGGTTAGCCATAAATCACCTGGTATGGCAGGAGTTGTATCCAGCTCCTGCTCCTGATGTGTCTTCACCTCATCGTAGATTATGTCTAGTTCATTCGTTTTTTCTGCAAAACACAAAAGGGAAATACAAACTTTAAGCACAACACCTGATTTTTTCCCCATAAATTCTACTGGCTTTCAAAAATCCTCTTGGATTAGCTGCATTGTTTCAAAGCTGTTTTTCATGAAAGTTTACTTTTTAAGAGATATGTGATTCTCACGGGACAGCAACGCTACAAACACACGGCAATCTTATAGATTTAAAGATCTACAGCAGTAAAATACAGTGGAGGAAGAAGTATTCAGATCCTTTATTGAAGTAAAAGTACTAATACCAGTCTGTGAAATTACTCCACTACAAGGAAAAGTCCTGCATCGGAAACTTACTGAAGTAAAAGTACAAAAGCATCAGCATCAAAATGTACTTAAAGTATCAAAAGTTGTTCTATATATTTTGTGAGAATATGACTTGCAGATAGTAACTGTTATCTGTCAATCCAATGCAGTGAAGTGGAGTAAAAAATACAATATTTGTCTTAAATGTAGAGAAGCAGAAGTTATAAATAGCAGAGGACAGAAAACTACTTATGTTAATATACTCGGGTACTTTCCACCACTATAAACAGTGAAAAGTCATAAAATAAAGAGTAAAAAGTACTAAAAGTACGCAAAGAACATAAAACATGACTCACCCGGTTTAGAAACACTGTTAGTCTTGAAAGTCACCGTCACATAATTCACTTCTTCCTCCATTATCTCCTCACAATCATCACACTCAGAAATGATTCCTCTAATCTCCGAGACAGAAACACGAAACCACAGAGGTTTGAATGCAGCTTATTGTGGCTGAAGTTTGGTTTTGCTTCAGAGACAAAGAAAGCGGCTGTGACTGAATACACAGCCTGCACTTCTTCTTTTTGGCAGAATGTTTCACAAGAAGAGCACAGCGGTGGTTTGTGGGGTTTTGATGTTTGATGACAGGAATATATTTCAGCACACACGGAGCAAAGGCCGTCACTGGTCTTATTATAATGTGTTTATACAAAATAACAGAAAAATCTGCTCTTTACTAACCCGCTGAGGTGGAGATTTGGTTTCAGTCAAGTCATGACCAACATGTTTTTATCATTTTAATATGTCTCCTTCATGAAATGCATTGCAGCATAAAAAAAAGAACAAAAACACTTCTTCTTCTTTTTAATATCTAAATATAACCATTGGAGCAAATTTGGGGGGTTTTTTGGGCTTATGAATCAACTT
>CAFUXE010000840.1:0-10388 GCA_903364295.1 Serranus cabrilla | reverse complement strand
TTAACATGTAGCTACCTGCTGAAACTACAAGCACTTTCGGGCCATAAATGGAAATAAATTATTTTTAATTTAGTGGGGGTTTATTTTTATTTTTCATTTATTTTTTATTAGGGACCCTATTGGAATTGTAGTGTTTATTATTATTATTCTTCCGGAAGAATCGCCTTTTTGGAGGCTTTATCATATCTAAAAAGTTGTAAAACAGCTCTTCTGTAATCTAAGTGAAATTAACAAAAGTAAGGTGTACACAGGCACATTTTTCTATAACATGTGATTGATGAAATTGAGAGTTCTGCTTTATGAAACACGACAAAGTGAATTGTGAAATGTCTGTCTAAGTTGTTAGTTCAATTTAACGGAGCTGAGTTTACCGGTAAACTGCTGTTTCTTTAAAAGATAACACTTAGAAATAATGATTTCTTACCATTAATAAACAGTCAAATTCGATCAGTGTTTGGATAAAATTATCACTTGCATGTCCAATTATATTCTATATTAACAGCAAAAAAACTGGGATAATGGACTGTCGGACAATTGGGATTTCGGTCCAGTTGGACATTTTTCTGAATAACACCTGGTTGCACAAGCGACATAAAACACAATGCAAAAGTCACCACTGTCTGCACATTTCATTCTGACTACCTTACAACAAAAAGTAGACCATGTTTTTTTCCTAGGATGGCGAAGACATGACCCTGCGCAAATCTGCCCATCCGTGACTTCCCCATCCTAGGAAAAAAATATTGAAAATATCATCTACTGTTTGTTCTGCTTCACACAGTAACATGTTCTGATACAAGTCAATTCATTCAGATCATGACTGATGCTAATGCATTATGAGACAGCTAGAAATACGCTCCTGTTTTCTTAGCAAACCTGTGGGCGTGGTACTGTGGCTCAAGGCTCCAATGACCTACATAAGCATGAACTTTAATTAACAACACTTGTGCTTTTTGCTACAGTTAGCAGAAGGCAAATATTAATAAACATGGATAATTAGGGTCCGAACATCGACCACAAGGGTCGGCGAGGACCCTATTGGAATTGTCATGTTTATTATTATTCTTTTTCCTCCGTAAAAAGCTCCTTTTTGGAGGTTTTATCATATCTAAAAAGTTGTAAAACTTTGCACACATGTCAAGATCTGGAAAAATTTACGTATTTATAAGTGTCTCCTGAATGGGCGTGGCAGATTACGAAAAAATGGCGCCACCTACAAATTTTCAACGGAGTGGCACCAGTGCATCAGCCGAGTCCCGCAGCCACCCCGACGTGCGTGGAGATGCGAGGACCCGTCAACGCTGCTTGCAGCTTTAATTCATATTTTGTAATTCATTTTTTATTGTATTTTATTATTATTATTTTTTTTAATCAATTTTTCTTTCTTTTCTTTAATTTTCTTCAATATTCTATTTAATTTTTATTTTATTTTATTTTATTTTATTTTGTGGACTTCTTTTTATTATGTGTCGTTATAGTTATATGCCACATGTACATTGTTAATTTTTGATCTTTTTTTTATTAACCTATGCTTTCTGAGTAGCTTTAATTAACCAATCTATATTTCTCTACAGGGTAGCTTCTAGTTCAACTTCTTCCACTGTGAAGTAAATTTGCTTTCACAAGCGTCTCCACCGCGGCAGAAACCAGCCTGCTATACTGTATTAATCCCAGCATTGAGAAACACTCTGGGGTTTTCTACATTTATGTAAATCACTTGCTTGTCTGCCTTTTGCTGACTCATGATGTCTCTAAACTCAGATCTTTGAATATTATGCAATATATTTATGTGATCAAAATCTATATATTTTTGAAGAAAGAAGGAAAGAAAGAAAGAAAGAAAGACAGAAAGAAAGAAAGAAAGAAAGAAAGAAAGAAAGAAAGAAAGAAAGAAAGAAAGAAAGAAAAGATTCATCAGTCTAAAGACAGATTTGACCTTTTTGACCTAATACTTTGTGACACTGTTTGTCCAGCAGGTGGCGATCTGAAACTAAATATTTACATCCATCTATGCTGCAATATCCACACTAACAAACTGTTTAGTTCATAGATATATACAGAACACTGTGTCCTGTATATATCTATGGTTTAGTTACCAGGAAAAGATTTAATTTGTCCCCATTCATGGTTTGCAGTAAATCCTCCTTTCATTAAGGTTCAATTAGAGACGTGATGATTTAACTTTGTTCAAGTGATTTAGATATAAAAAGGCTTAACATTTTTTTTTAACAGAAATAAACTAAATTAAAAAAGAATAAAAGCAAACAATTATGATTAAATGATCAAATAAAAAGAAATTACATTTGAAAAAAAAGGTAAATTACTTTACTACCAACATAGTAATAACACCAAAACATAAATTAAAGAAAAAATACTTTTTTAAACTTTAAAAGGCTTAAAGAAATAATATAAATCAAATATCATTTAAAAAAAAAAAATTTTTCAAAGATAAATAAACGTATAAATACTGCCAGGGCAATATCACATTTAAAGTCTCAATAGAAAATAAAAATATATAAATTATAAAAACTATATATAGAAAATAATATTTATATTTTTTAAAAGCTTTGGGCTATAATAAAATACATTTACATAATTTCCAAATTAAGGAGTGACCTTGAGTAGCCTTTCTTTTACCCTCAGTGGCTCAGTGATTAATCATTAACCGGGTTAATTATACCTGACTGTAGAAAAGCAATTATCTGCATGAAGCGGTGACTCATACGTCATTAAACCAGCTGACCAATCAGCGAGCAGGATGAGATCCGGAAACGCTGCCTGGTTTCCACCTGCAGACAGACAAGCAGCCGAGCAGAGCCAGAGAGCCTCGAGACCGACTCAGTCTCACTAAAACAAGAAATATATTTATTTGTATCTTATTTACAGGAGTGAACCGGCGAGCAGCGATGGTTTGTGGCGGATTCAGCTGCACCAAGAACTCCCTCTGCGCCCTCAACATACTTTACGTTGTAAGTATGAATGTCCTGATGGTGTATCGATGGAAACGGCTGTTAACAGGTTTCTCTGCTGTCGTCTCGTGCTACATAAACCTGTTAGTTTAATACGAAAAACAGATGTAAATGAGATGTTTTCTTCGCTGTGGAAACAGGCAGGTGTTGGAGGTAGATAATTAGGCCCAGTTTACGGCCAGAGCTGGTTTTTATTTGTGGCTTTAAGATAAAAAATAAAAACGTAATGATAAAGAACTGTGTAAATACTGCCAGTCAGGATGAATCAAGACAAACAATGTAAATCATTTCAGATCTTTTTCAGATGAATTGGAAACGTTTGTTTCTCTATCAACAAACTCTGTAATCAAAGAGATCAAAATTCTTCTTATCTATTTATATTTTTTTATTATAGCAGTCATTAGTTTAATGTATTTCTAATGATTTAACTCTGGAGCGGCTACTGCAGAGTTTTACTGCATGCTTCCTCCTCTGCATGCTTCAGTAAAGTTGTAAAAAAAAAAAAAAGAAAGAAAAGAAAAGTGAAAAATTACGAAGTTTAAAAAAAACTAATGTTTTATAAAAAAAAATATAGTAAAAAATCAATCAATCAATAAAAAAAGGTAAGAAAATAAAGTGAACAAATAATACAACAAATTAGTTACAGTTCTAATTAAATTTAGATTAAAAAAAACAACAACAACAACATACATTTCTAATAAAAAAATAATATCCATTTAAACAGAAAGTCCAGTTGCCTTTTGACTTTGGACCTCAGAGACGAATAACTTTGATAAAAAACTCAGCTGATTATAATTAATACACCTAAGATAGATGTTAATGGAGCTGCAAATATAAGAAAATGAAGCTGTAACTATTTTGATAATCTGGTGAGTATTTCAAGCAAATATTTGCACGTTCAGCTTCTCACACATGATGATTTTATACTTAATGTGAAAGTAAACGTACTTTTGTATCGAGATCAGTCAACTTTCATCTGTGGGAAATTCTAACAAGCTCTTCCAACAGTTAACAAATATAGTCTGGAGAGAAAAATTTAAAATGCCAAACAGTTTGGAAAGCAGCACACACTCACACTTCCTCCTGGAGAGGACAACAATGTAAAATGTTTCATAAGAAAATAACACAATATATTGCATTTTTAATTGCAAACTGTAGTTGTAGCCTGATCTAAATGTTGTGTTTTTATATATAATATGCATAAAAGCTAAATGGACTGATAGATAAAAAATAAAGGAGACATTCTGGATGAATAGAGATCAATAATATAGATTTAAATAAGCAAATAATACAGTATTTAGCAATATTGTTAGTAAACAGTGACCCCTTTTTTTGCAGTTATTAGTGTTATGTTTTAATGTTACTTTTATATGGTATGTGTATAAAAGACTTTATATTTAAGTATTATTATCGACCTATTTATTTTACATTTTTCTCTCTTCTGTTTAAAAACAAAAAGAGGATTTTTGTGGAAACAGTGTGTGTGATGCCTGTATAATAAAAAATTTAAATTACTAAAAAAAAAGAAGTAAAGAAAGGCGCCGTCGTGCTGATTGCTCTTCCGTCTCTCCACCTTGTTTTCTTCCTGCTCAGCTGGTGAGTCTGCTGCTGGTCGGAGTTGCAGCGTGGGGGAAATGGTTCGACCTGGTCTCCAGCATCCGGGTGGTGGCGGGCGTCATCGGCGTGGGCATCTTCCTGTTCCTCGTCGCCATCGTGGGGCTGTGCGGCGCCATGAAGCACCACCAGGTCCTGCTCTTCTTCGTATCCTTCGGTGTGTTTGTAGAAGGGAGTCGCCGCACTCCTTCTCAGGGCTGAATGAAAAGTAAATAAAGCTCGGTGAGGGTTTAATTCCTCTGCTGAGCTCCAGGTTTAATGTTTGTCTTGAAGCAGAGAGATTTTTAAAGCTACGTTAACTTCCTGAACCTGCTGCAGTACATCATCATCCTGTTCATCGTGTTCGTGGTGCAGTTTTCTGTGTCCTGTGCTTGTCTGGCCCTCAACAAAGAGCAGCAGGTACGTTTATTTGGGCTTCACACATTTCCACTGGTGGGGTGTAACGAAGTAGATTTGCTTAAATACATACTTGAGGTACCTTTACTTTTCTTGAGTATCTTCATTTTATTCTTCTAGTCCACATCTTAAATGTTTTGCTTTTTACTCCTCTACATCATACAAAATGTCCTGTCAACTTTAAAGATTTAACATTTGAAAAACTTATGATAAAGCAAAAAATAAGGTTTTCTTTAAAGTGTTTAATTGTTTGAGTTTTTACTGATGATTAACATAAAATAACAACAATGAAAACAATCCAGAGAGCAATAATTTAAAATATTCTGCTGCTTGTTGAGCTAAATAACCTATTAAAAATCCCTCTTAGATCAGCTGGAAAAGGCATCTTCATTTTCTATATGATTCATTGCTACTCAACAGTATATAAAGGAGTCAAAGTTACCCCCTAAACTTAAACATCTGCAGCAGTAAAATGCAGCATTATGCAGCAGTAATATTAATCCAAAGTAAATCAGTGACAGGGAACCCTGAGTACTTTTTACTGTTAGTACATTTAGCTGATGATGCTAACATACTTTAGTTAAGTGAGGTTTTAAATGCAGGACTTTCCCTACAAGGTTGATATCTTTATAGTGTGGTGTACAGAGTTTATTGTAGAAAGAAACTGTAAAAACAGATCTGAGAACAGATCATTGGTTATGAATGTTTCTGTTCAAAAAAGTAACCAAAACGAAGCTTAAAATCGTGAGTTTTTTTTTTTATTTAACAGAGAAATTCAAATTAGGTTTTTTCTTATTTATTGATATATGTCATTGTTTGTTATTCTATACAAAAAGCATTTTTTCATGCTTCAAGCCATGATTGTGCTGAGTCCAGAGAGCTTCCGGACTTATATGTTTTATATTATATATTGCAGTAAAAATACAAAAAAAATGCCTCAGTGAGCAAAAAAAGTCCTGAAACAGCTCGAGGCTCAGAGGGTTTAGTTAAAGATCTGGCCTGTTCTTTTGGCCTGTATACTAAAGTTTACCTCGTGATGAACATGATAACACAATCATTCATGTTCATCTTTCTGCCTTTTTGCATGATTTTTAAATAAATTTAAATAAAGACAACCAGGCTGTCCGGTTTCTGTTTGCAGAACCACCTGCTGGAGGTCGGATGGAACAAATCCGAGGTCACTCAGCAGGACATCGAGAAAACACTCGACTGCTGCGGCTTCCTGTCTGCTCCCCAAAACGGCTCCTGTGCTGCTGTGAGTAAATCACCTGGAAGCTGATTTCTCTTTTTCCTCGTGGCAGCAGCTTGACTCTAATTTGCGTCAACTCGCACTTATTGAATTTTCCTCCCTTACTCCCTCCAGGCGTGCTTTCACCATACGCCTGCTTTGACCTGTGACACCTGCAGCGACATTATCCAGCGGTACGCCGGGGACGTGCTGCAGTTCGTGGGCGGTATCGGACTCTTCTTCAGCTTTACAGAGGTCAGTAAAAAGTCACAGCACCGGAGAACGAGTGTGAAGCGGGTGCTGATGTAGACATGTAGTTAGATTGCGCTGGGTTAATTATAAATTCAGAAAGCTTGAGACTTTACACTCGCTTATCTTTCCTTGCAGATCTTCGGAGTTTGGCTCGCCTACAGATACAGAAATATCAAAGATCCTCGATCGAATCCTGGAGCGTTTCTTTAACCACTCACACCTTAATAAACCGAGAAAGTGCACTGCTGAATCATAGTTTCTCTTAACTTTGTAACCCTCGCTTATCTGGACATTTGTAAGACTTAAAGTGATGTTAAGATGTAGTAACCGTAACACAAATAGAGAAAAGGGTTGTAAGTCAGCCACACTGCTGAGAGCAATGTTTAGATAGATGCTAACAGAAGCTAACAGTAGCCTTAACATGTAATGCTGCAACTACAAGTCTGAGTGAATTGAACTGAAAAAAGTTGTTTTCTTGCTTATAAGTTAAACTGTTTGCCTGTTTTATTTCCTTTTTCAAAGTTATAGTCTTGCTTAAATATAAGCTGCTCAATTTGTTTTGTTCCTGTGAGTAATAATTGCCCTTAAAGTTGAACATTTATGAAAATAAACTCCGCTTCTTGCTGAGAGTTGGAGCAGTTTGATACCACTGATGTGTCTGTGAGGTAAATATGAAGCTACAGCCAGTTAGCTTAGCTTAGCATAAAGCAGGGAGAAACTGCTAGCTTGTCCAAAGGTAACAAAATCCACCTGCCAGCAGCCCAAAAGCTCACTAATTAGCTAATTAATTACATTTGTAAGGACAAATCAAACACATCAACATTACTGTAAATGTGCCAGTGTAATTTTTATTGCAGTCCTTTGGCAAGTGTTAGTCAGGTGATGGTTGAACAAGATGCCATCGAGACAACAACAGCAACAAAAAAAGCTTCTCTAGATTTTGCACAAACCATTCAGAGCAACAGGAAGCAGCAGAACAGTAACAGAACAAGAAAGTCCACTATTCAGTGCATGTAGCCAGGAAACACAAGACTGTTTCTTAGCTGAGACGACAAGCCTCTAAAAAACAAAACAAAAGCTAAGCTAGCTGGCTGCAGGTGTTAGCTTCGTGTTTACAAAATGGTATCAACCACCTCAGAAAACTCTCAGCAAGAAAGAAACAAATCTACTTCAAAAATGTCAAAGCATTCATTTAAAGGGGAACCACACCTTTAGCTAACATGATGATTTATCTTCCAAATGCAAAAAAGAGAGCTCTTAAACTCGAATTTTGACGTCATGAAGTATAAACAAAGATGCTAGAAATAAGAACGCTCATAACAAGCTGCAGGTAAATGAAAAGTCCCACATGACTAGTTGAAAATCCTCTTCCCGACCTGTTTAAGATTCCTCCTCGGCCGTCCAGTGAAATTATAAACACTTCCTGTCTCCTAAGTGGGCGTGTCAGAGAAATTGGGAACGTAAGGCATAATTATTATTCTATTAAATGTTTACACAGCTAAACATTACATTTAGCATTAGAAAAATAAAAAATGTTCACGTCATGTAAAACGTGTAAAAAAAAAAAGTGTTTGGAACAACTAGATCCTGTTGAAAACATAAAATTCTTCTCACGTGGCAAATATTAACTGAAAATCTGCTTACACAGAGCTGAGAGGAGAGGACAGGAGAGGTTGTAAAAATGTAAATAGTCCCATATGAAAAGCATAAGGGACCTAATTTCTTTTTCCAATACTCATGACACTTGTTGCACCTGGAAAAGTGTATACATAAATTCATTTTTATTCCATTTTAAACAATAATTTATTGTCATGTCATTATACGTGTGTTGTTCTGCATACAAGACATTTTTGAGTTGTTCACACTTCTAGCCATGATTGTGCTGCTTCCATAGAGCTGCAGGACTAATATATTTTAGATATATATTGCTGTGAAATACACGGCCTCAGTGAGTGAAATGATAAAAACAGGGTTCATTTAGGTTGTGTTCCCCTTTAAATGAAACCTGACACATGTTAGTATGACCTCGAAGTGGATTCTTATCCGCCTCAAAGTCATAGTCGTTAACAGCAGCTGTGTGTGCTTGCCACACACACACACACACACACACCTTATGCAAATACACTGCAGATTAGCACAATGATGGCTCACCACTCCTGCACTAACTTTTCATGGGTGACCACACACAGTGCTGTGTTTTGCAGACAGAGGATTTGGGCGTCCTTAAATTAGAGTCAAACCTGTTGATTGTTACCAAACCAGATGTTTTTTGTTTGATATGTGTATTTATTGCTTTGTTTTTCTGTTTAAAACGCATCCAAACATCAAGATTTCATCAAATTGCATTGTATTAATTATTTTTATTTGTCCAGAAATAAACATGCAGAGTTGCAGCAGATGTTGTGTTTCAGTGCTTTACTGGTGAGGTTTCGTGCTGTTAGAGAGACTTTTCTTTTCACTCGGAAGTAGGAAACTTTGTGCCACATGACTCTTCACATTCCTCACCCCAAACAGGATGCCAACCAGGAACTTCACTCCCTGTTTAGATTCCTCTGAACGCCTAAAAAACTCCTTCTGGGCGGTCCAACCTGTTCACCAAGTGACTGTGAGCTCGAGTGCTGCACTGCAAACTTGTAAAATAAAGCCATTGTTTGCAGCATACAATTAACTTTACTCTATATTTAGATTTATCTTTTCACCTATTCTAAACAGATCATTCTGTACTATCAGGCATTAGCAGGGTAGAGCCAACCACATGGCCGCATTTAAACACTGAAACAATGGTTTATAAAAATACATTTGCATATAAAGAGTATTAAAGATTTAAAGTTGCTTGTTTTGCGTCAATCCTCTTAGTTTCAAAACCCTTAATGCACGCCATGTTCGCACACGGCTGCTTGAAAAGATCAGTGAATCAATGCAATACAGTTTGTTTTTACTGTAACAGCATAACAATGAATTACTTCACCACCATATAGTATGACCTTTTTTGAAGATTTGACATCCAATAAAAATATGTTTTCTGTAATTTCTGCACAAACTACACTACTACATATATAAACAGAGTATAATGAGACCGTTTTTCAGCATTTTGGGGCATTTAAAAATGTTATGACTTTTTGATGAAAATTTTCAGCATTGCTATAATATGACATTTTTTTCTTCAAGTTTTGGACATCTCATAAAATGGAGATTTTCTGACATTTCTGGCCATATTATGCTCCAATATGTATCAACATATGAACTATATGTATATTTTAAGCATTTCTAGCCATTTTAAAATTTGACCACTTTTCGACATACTTTAGTATGACTCTTTTTTTCTCCAAATTTTGGACATCTACTAATAATGTATTTTCTGTCAATTCGGGGCAAACTATACTACTACATTTATCAACACAGTATTGTAAGATTATTTTGAGCATTTGCTATGAGATGTCCAAACTTTCTCCAAAGTTTGGACATCTCTAATATTGTGTTTTTCTGTAATTTCAGGCCATATTATGCTCTAATATTTATCAACGACTGATTATTGGGCCATTTTAGACATTTTTGGGTGTTTTAAGGAATTTCAAAATGTCACCTGTTTTGACAAAAACATCCCATAATATGGTGTTTTTCTGTCCTTTTTCAAAGGGGTTCACCCTGACCCACGTCAACAGACTCTAATAAAGCGATCCTGCGAATTTTGTTGCATTTTTAAAGTTTTGGACTTTTTCGGGAAGAAAATCGACATGCTATAGTATGACTTTTTAATTTTTAATTGGGACATTTTAAGCATTTTTAGGCGAATTTTAAAGTTTGAACACTTTTGACAAAACACTTCATAATAATGGTGTTTTTCAGTCATTTTGCAAAAGCTATTACCCTGATACGCATCAACAGACTCTAATAAAGCTATCCTGCGAATTTGGTGCATTTTTAAGAAA
>CAFUXE010000838.1:717543-741054 GCA_903364295.1 Serranus cabrilla | reverse complement strand
TGATCTATGGCTCATACGCAAATTCTGAGACCTGTCTCCATGCTGCTTTTTTTCACCTCTTCTCCTACGCCATGACTTGGCTCTGTTTGTTATGTTTATGCTGCTTCTGATTGGTCCATTGCTTGTGTTTTGGAGCCTGCAGTCTCCACATGTTACTGCTGTGTTTTACTCAATCAAATCATGATGCAAGGTTTTACACACCTGCCTAGAGGTAAATAAGGTGCTCTGTTTCTGATGGATGCATTGCTTGTGTTTTGGGGAATTCTGTTTCTACATACAAATGTGTTACTCAACCATGACACTTTTTGAATGGTTCTGTGTTGTCACTACAGTTCTACTCAACTATGACTCAATGTTTTAGACAGCTACCTACATTTACATCATTTGCTGTCATTTTTGACTGGTGTGTTGCTCATAATTTGGGATTATAACATTTGGGACATCTTTCTCTACAAACTGCTGTGTAATAACTGGACACAACACAACAATTCCCATGGTTTGCATCAATTTATTTCCATTTCTGATTGGTGCGTTGCTCACTCACGGGTTTTGGGACATCTGTCCCTACATACTACCGTTGTGTTTTATCACCACTCAATCATGATACACGGTTTTTGACGGGTTTTTTTGCTCTTGGACGGGTCTCAAACTATTTTACCAACAAAGGTTTAGCACTTCAATGGTCTTACCCTAAAAATTAATACACTTTTAAAACGCTGGTATTCAACTTTTCAAACTATTCCAACTTCAAGGTCTTAAACATGGTATAATGGCATTCAGCATTCCCACCAAAATTCATTCGGAGACTGCATTCTCCAGGTTTACTTTAACATTTCTACTATGGTGGACAAGCTGTCACCAGTGACGATCCCAGATGGAGTCTCTGAGCTCCTGGGACAGCCCTCCTGTGATGTCCCCTTCCAATGCAGTAAGTCATAGTAAGTCTATAGACCAAACAAAGCAACTAATATGGTTGCCATTGTTAGTTTAACTTAATGTCTCTGTGGTGGACAAATTAGCAGCTAATAACACATTTCTTTTTTTGCTTTTATAGCCCTCTATTATGGCCAAATATAGCAGCAAAAACTAGCGTTGTACAAGTGGTTAACATAGAATTGTTATGGCCACATTTAGCAGCTAACTTTAGTCTTATATACTTGGATTAAAAACCCTGTGGCCTCATTTAGCCGCTACTTACACGACACATTTGACTAGAATTGTTACTGTCATGGCCAGACACAACAGCTAATGGTACATTTTTTTTTTTTTCCCTTCCGTGAATCGCCACCTTACCGTGGTGGAAGGGTTTGTGTGCCCTTATGATCCTGGGAGCTGAGTTGTCTGTTGGGTCTCCCACGGCACAGTGGCCCCAGGTGAGGGGCCAGACTAAGAGCGATTCAAAACCCCCAAAGTGGACCTGCTCCTTGCACTCGCATGTCTTCCAGAGGGCAGAGAAATGTTAATCATGTTTCCAGGTATTATTTCCTTGACTTTGTCAAACACACATTAATTTGCATTTTCTTGTGCTGGTTTTCTGGAATTTTAAACATTTGAAAGGAAACTTGACTTTCTTTCGTCCATATTTTCTTACCTTCAACTCATACTAATATCACATTTTTATTTGTTTTCACCTTTCGATAGTTGATTATTCAGCTTTGTTGGGTTAACTTTATAAATGTTTTTTATAATTTAACACCAAAATGGTTTAGTAATTATATTTCAGATAGAAGGCAGTTTGTTTGTGTGAATTTCTGTAACTCTAACTTGGCTCCATTACTCTGTGGACTTCCACAGGGTTCATTATCTACATTAATGATCTGTTTAATGTTTAAAAAAAACAAAAGTCCAAATTGTTTGCCGACGATACAACACTAGTTGTGTCTAACGTAGATTTTGCTTCTTATAACGGACACTATACTGGATTAGTGGAGTATGGTTTAAATAAAATAAATTATCTTTGAATATTAAATCTAATTGTTTTGTGGCAAAAAAAAACCACCAAACAAAAGACGTATTTAAAATTAAACTTGATTCAACTGAACTCAAAGTGCCATCAAGTAGATTTTTGGGAGACAAGAACATTAATTGGGATAATAATGGTCTGCTCATTCTTTATTAGTTAGATTCATCCCTACCTTTAATACTGCAGCATAGTTTAAGCTAATACTTTTCCCAGCTACTCTCCCTCAGATTTGTGGTTCTTTTTTTTTTAATGAAATGTAGTCTAATGAACAGAATCCTGATTATTTTCTTTTCTATTTCCAGGTAAATTCAGAGATCAGCTCATGAACTCATCAATGGACTGGAAATTATTCTGAACTCAGCTGCCCGGATCATCGCTCGCACCAAATCATCGGACCACATCACCCCTATTCTCACCCCGGTACATCCAATTCAAAATCCTCCTCAGATCCAAAGCTCTTCACCATCCTGCCCCTACCTCCAAGAATTCAGCCCCCCCTGCACCCTCCTCTCACCCTCTGCTGGACTACTACCAGGTGCTCGGAACTTCAGCTGCTTCGCACCCAGACTATGGAGCCCCCCCCCCCACACACACACACATAAACAGTCAAACTCCAATGCAACATTTTCAAACTTCATCCAAACTCAAAACCCACCTGTTCAAACCGGCTCACTCACTCTGACTGGACCAAGCGTCAACCTCCTTCACGGAGCTGTGAAGCCTATGCGGAAGTGCCAAAAACTGCAATTCATTGACTGGCCGCTAGGGGCAGGCTGCAGAAAGGAGCAAATTACATTGACCCTCATCTAAAAATGTCCAACTTCACGGTATAAAAACACTTATTTTACATCCTGGTTCAAAAAACGGCTCTACTCTCAAACGTGAAGGTCCCCCTCTATGACAACTCTGAGGGGGGTGAATTTTTATATATCTCACTGGTTTTGTTTTTTGAAATTCTGCATAATTAAGTATGTTCCGCTTTGAGTGACAGGTGACGGAGCTGTCAGTCACTCGCCGCTAGCTGCTAGTTGTCTGCTAGCTGCTATAGCTGCCGGGGCTACCCGCAACTAACTCATTGCTAAGTTTACCTGCCGGAGAATTTTACAGCAAACAACGGACAAATATCATCGCTTGCTGTGTGGCGAACTGTACTACTATACTCCCGAAACCGATTGCTTGTAATGGACTTTAGTTTACATATAACGTCACTCCTGCAAATTATTAGGATCTGTGTAACGCAGCATAACATCATAAAAAAACAATATTGAAAGTAGTCAGAATCGAGCAGTGAGGTCTATGGCTGGGTAGGCAAGATATATACATATATATATATATATATGTGTGTGTGTAGCTAGTTATCGATATCAGGATTATAGCGCGCACACAATTGCTGTCAATTAATTTTCAGAGACAGAGAAAACTGGGCATGTCTCGAATTGGACTGTGGAGGCAGAGAAGCGTTGTGCCAATGGTTGTGCCTCAATGATACACATTGAAGACAGCGTGAGAACAGAAGACGCATGCGCGAACCTTTTAAACTGTTTGCGTTAATTTCACACAGGGCAGAGGCAGATGTTGAGTCTGCCTCATCCTTCTGTATTCATAGACGCCAGCTTTGAAATCAAACTTTCCTGAGTAGTAGCATTATTTATACTGTTAAAACAACACATCTCACATTTGAATTTTTAACTTTTACAACAATAAATCAACCATCAAAACACAAATATATACATATATAGAACTATAAAAGATATATATGTTTTTTTTCATTAGCCTAGGTGAGGCACTGCCTACCCTACCTCACCTGACTGCACACCACTGAAAGTAGTTCATTGTTGGACGTGTTATCAATAAATAAAAACAGAAGTTACTGTTTCTAATTTGTTTGTTTTGTAATTTTATATGGCAGTAATGTGTTAAATTAGTTTTCCATGTGAAGTAGTCTGTGAAGGAGGCAACCTCACACATATAGGACTTACATTTCTGCTTGTCTGTGTAAATGTTTCCTCTGTAGGGGATCCTGATGGTGGACCACTGATGTTCAACATGAGAAGACAGAACTGGACTCAAAAAAACACCCACAACTTGTACATATGTTACCTAAGACATTGATGTTTTCATGTATGCCTTGCTGATTGTTTAGCATTAAATCTCATTATTTAAAGCAGCCATCATCAGTTTCTTGACTGTGTTCACACTTTACTGACAATAATTATACCATAAAGGACATTACAAGCAGGGTGGAGATGTTTTTACAGAATGATTACGCTGCAATACAAATCCAAGACTTTAAGTGTTGTCACATGCAATGCTGGACTTCTATGACAGAAATGACTTTTCGTCTATATACGTTGTTATGGCATACATGGAAATAGTCATAAGTTAAATGAAGAAGGTAGAACATGGTCCGATCTGCATGAAATTTGATAGATAGAATCTGTGGTACCTAAGCGGTATAAAAATCATTTTGATAATTCAAAAAATGCCTGAGTTACTAAAGAAAAGCTTCCTGTAGGTTGCAGGAAAAACAGGAAGTGGTGCATATATGGGCAATAATGACTCTTAACATGCAAACGCTCCCAGTCTGTGTCCTGTGGACCCGACATGGATGACCTCTGTGAGTCGCGAGCACCGACTTGCGCAGGAGGCTTGGACCCCGATGAAACCTGCTTGCAGGTCTAGTTTATTTTTTAATCGCTGAGAAAGCAAACCAGACTTAGTACAAAAACAAACCAAAAGTAGCAATTTCACTCTGATTTGGACTAACCAAATGGATTTAGTTTGTGAAAGGGTCCTCACTTTTTCTGCAGTGTTATGCATATGCCAGCAAAAGGGTAAAAGGCAGCAATTATTACAGAAAACTGTGGAAAACACGCAGAAAAGGCTATGGTTTTTCAAATACCTGTATATGTGTGGAGTTAGGGTTAGGGTTACCTATAGCCTACATTTACTGCCGTTATTATTACTAGCATTGCTGTTACTGGCAGTGTGTCCTGATGGATCTAAGGATAGAACATATGCATCACATACTAAACATAGGATAGAGGCTGTTGAAGGAACTACAGGAGAAACCTTATTTGACCCACCCTCTGCTTATTGGAGACTGTCCCTCAAACAACCCTTAAGTCATTTCTGCAAGACGCATAATACGACACACATTTAGATTTTAGACTGTCCTCTTCCAGTATCTGTAACATAGTAATTACAAATGTTGCTGAGGCGGAGTTTTAAGCACAGAATTTGTACTAAGGGTGAACGGTAGGGCTGGTGGATGCAAACGGCATTCATGTCCCAAAACAAAAGAAAACGATGTGATTCAAATGTGCATTCATCCCTTAACTTCTGGGCAGTTTTTATTTAGCTATGACACTACCAGTAGTCATGTGGTCCTCGTAATTACTTCACTTTACTTTTTCATCTTTTATAATGCCTCACCACAAACTTTTTTGCCCTAATCTTGAGAACAAGAACAGACCTTATTGTTATATAAAGCGAAACACTCATATGGGTCGTTTTGGGTGCTACTGACTGATGACTTATTAGGCTGTTTAAATCTTGTTGCATTTTATCTTTAAAAATGTACTTCTTTATGAGTTGAGATGCCTCATTTGCACCCTTTGCATAAGAGGGCATGAAATCATGGACTTTCCACTGACTAAGTAATATCAACACCCAACTTGCGCCTGACATGACTAATTATCCTCTAACTGAACCGAAGCAAATCCCTGCTATTCAAAAATCAAACATTTTTCTGGATGTCTTATGAGCCGAAGAATCTCCTGCAATCTCATTTGAGGTCTAACCTCTCAAACTCAGTGAGGATTTCGAATGGGTTTTTGGTTAGATGCTGGAAATAAGATTTGTTACAAAAGGTTAGCAAATACCCCCACATGTGAATTTTGTAGATTTTACGTGTCCTTAAGGCAGTTGCTAACATTTGTTATATCAGACTACAGTGGTTGTCATGGTTATTAAACATCATCATGCCGGACACAGACGGCACTTCTCTCACTAGTCTGCCTTACATTTGATATTATGTTAATAAACTAAATAAAGTTATTAGGCTATGGAATTGCTTGCTTGTCAAACTGATAGTTAGCTTGTTGGAGACTGTCTTAAGGATAACGGCTGTGACGTTCAAGTCTTGCAACCATGGTGTAGTTTTCAATAGCATAACTTAAACTTTTTTACTTTACTTTACTTTGTTTGGTTGCATTAACACTTTAAACATAATGAAAGTGGTGTTCATTTGTAAACAATACCATGCAGGTTGTTTTTTGTGTCATAACCTTTATTAATATAAATAGAGATAGACAATAAATACTGGTACTGGACGATTATCCCCAGGTGGAATTGAACAAGGCATGTACCACTCACTATACGGTATGCACTCTAGGCCGACAAGACACACTTTTGAACCATCTCCAGTGTAATTTAAATCACTGGTCCCTGGTACTTAAGCTGGCAGCAGAGAGGTTGTCCTGCTGCTACTGTGTATGTTTTTGCAAGGGTGTTAATGTAGGAATGAGTCTGCACAGTGTGATGCCAAAGAGCTAAAAATAGCAGCTATCAAATATCATCTGTACAAAGTTCTGGATGCAGGAGTAAAAGAGAGAGAGAGCAAGAAGAAGATGATGTTACATGTATAAAAAAGGAACTGGGACAAGAGGTTATCAGTTGGAGCTTGTACTGTACAGTACGTGTTCCAGGTCAGCTGGGTTGGCATGATGATGTGTTTCTGTGGATGTTGTAGCATCCGAATTGGTTGCTATGTGTACATTTTTAGCATTGGAACTCTAGAACTTGGACTGCTCCTTGAGTACACATTAAAACTATTTTGTCAAGATATAGGTCATAAAAACCAACTTAGGGCTTGAAGCCAGAAAGACTGATACTTTTAGGACTTTTGAAGCAGGAGTCCTCTAGGGATTGCTGTGTCAGTGTCCAGGCTTAAATATACCAACGACTGTGGAAGGGATTTCCATGGAAAGTTGGAACAGATATCCGCTGTGCCCAGAGGATTAATATGAATGACTTTGAGTATCCCTGACTTTCCCTCAGTACACCAGCAGGTTTACTATTCAGAGTGAAATGTCTCCACAACTTTTGCTTGTGGGACCATGCATTCTGTTGACTTTGTGAACTGTGGGGATTCCCTGACACCTCATCTTGAATCATCATAAGGTAAAACATATTTCCAATATTTTGCTTTATCTATTAGTCTTAATAATGATATTTTTTGCGATTACTTTTTCCGCCTGCCTGATATCAGACAGAATAGTTACTACCTTCATCTTCAGTCTGCCTCCACTCTATACGATTTCCATGGGGGAGCGGCATTCAATTTTTGTGAATCAATCCTTAGTGACCAATGTATGTCTGAATCTAACGTCATTTAAGTCGACACGGATGCATGCCAAAATAATGGTTTTGTTAGGTTATTAAACAAGGATTGGAGTGAACATTGATGATGCCAGGCGATACTGTGAAGGCACAGCTTGCCTAGGCTTTAGTCCCACCTGTGGTTGGTTAATTGTTTGTTCCCCTGTGCAGTCACACATGATCAAATGCAGGCAGACAATAAATATTTGACAGTCAAAACTAACCAAAGTTGAACTCCACACAGAGATGCATATTGTATGCACCCACTGTACTAGATGACACCCACCTACCTACCTGGCCAGCTTGGTCCGTGTTCCCAGGTATCCCAACATGCTCTTTCCAGCAAATTAGTTGCTTTCCATAAACAATTAATTGGAGAGAATTCTGTCACCAGTCTAGTCATGATACCAGACATATCAGTCAACTGAGTGGATTGGACAGATTCAAAGTTCTGAAACCCGAACAACACTTTAGCCTCACTAACAGAGCTGTAGATGCTTAATTCCATTTCTCTCCTGTTAGCTAAAAATAATTTAAAAAAACCACTGGTACAAAATTGGGTGCATAAACAAACTTTCTGTATACTTGTAAGCCATTGCACCATTGCACGTGTCAAGAGCACCAGTTGCACCTAAATGCTTTTTTTGCACAGTTGCAAGATTGATAAAATAAGTTGCATGTCTGTGTTGTGCACTCTTGCAATGAATCTGTTGGCAGAGACATTATGTTGAATCCACCTAACACTTAATGTGTATCTATGTAAAAGAGAAGTCCCTGTACTATACTTTGTGCTGCTGGAAGGCTGTACAGAATGTTAGCTATGGGAGTACTCGACAACTTAAGACAGATAGAAGGCCGTGTGTGTCTTTGTGTGTGTGTGTGTGTGTGTGTGTGTGTATATGTGCACGCGCCAGAGAATTTTGGCTTCAGTTGCTTCAATAATAAAAATAGTAAATATAACCCTCAGTGGCAGTAAATATAACCCCAAGTGTCAGTTCATCTGCTTTGAAAGAGAAGGTGCTGATTGTAAGTGCCCACTGAGATCTGAGTGTGAAGTCTGGCCTTCTGATAGTGTTAAAGGAAAGTACTGACATGTCTGAAGATATGCTTCTTCTTTTTTCTTTTTTTTAACCTTAATACAGGGCACATTTTTCAGATTCTGTCTTGCTAAATTGCATCAGTTTGAACAACCTTTGTATCCATTATCTGATTCAGGAACCATATTCAATCAATCAGGATAGAATTTAGAGTGAATTAATATTTACTGACATTTGAACAAAGAAATAAGAAATGTGAATAGTCTTGCTGTAAGTACATTTTGAAAGCCCCCTTTAGAGTCTAGTGATAGTGTTATAAAGAGAATGCTGATGATCTGGTTGTGGTGAAGATGGACCTTTGACGACCTCAACCCGGGCACTAGATGTAATGAAGATTGGACTTCTGGTGACCTCGCCCTGGGCACTGGTATGATGGCTAAAGATCAATGGGGCAGAGGGGCGCCGGATGGTTTTTTCGCCAAAATTGACAGCTCACTACAACATTAAACATATTTAAAGTTTGACAGCATTGACATAATTGGCTGATAGAGATCAGGGCAAAATCTGTTGGGTCTACCTATCAGAGTGAGCGCCTACAGCCGCTGATGATTTCATTACAGTTTTTTCCAATTGCTAACACACTAAAATGACATCCATAGCACATTTGAACTGACACACTGAGAGTAAAACCTCCTCTCAAATCTCCAAAAGTCTAAACACAGTTTCTGCTTTACACACATTTTGCAGTTCAAAATGACACTTTTTATATGAACTGAACACGGCTCTCTGCATAAGACACAACGATTTTACACAAAGTCACGTGTTCGTAATTTCAAAACACTGCCATTCAAAAAATGACCCTCCATAATCAATTGGAACAATATATGTTCCACCTGACCACACACCTGAATTATTAACTGTTAACACTTCAATCATGAAATTAGCACTGAGCACCTCTTTCTTTTACAACAACAATGGAAGATGTTCCAGAGAGAGGAAGAGGAAGAGGGAGGGTGAATGAGAGGGGGAGGAAGAGTGAGAGGTAGGGGTCGAGCTGGTCAAGGAGTTCATGGCCAAGGAAGACACCGACTCTCAAAAGAAATCAGAGCAACCTTAGTTCATCATGTCATCAACCATGAGCTGACAATGTGAAAAGCTGGACAGAGAGTGCAGCCCAACTTGAGTGCTTTACATTTTGGCCAACAGTGTGTAGTTGATGAGACAAAAATCTGGTAATATGCATGACATTTGTGCCACTTGGTACAAAAGTTTGATTTTGACAATGTTATATGCAGTTTTGGTTGCAGTGCTTCGTTTTGCAGGCTATAGGAGGTATTTTGCAGTCTGGGTGTTTGGTTTTGTTAATTGTGTTAAGTATTTTTGATAAAACCACACTAGTTTGCAAAATTGTGTTTTAGCAGTTGGAAAAAACTGTAAGACAGATCTTCTGCCGAGCTTCATCACTAAAATGCTGCATGATTTACTGTACTCTTACCAAGAATAACTGATCTTAAAATGGGATTATCACAATGTGAATTGGCCCCTTAGTATTAAGTTGATTATTAGATACAGTTCCAGTACGTGATGTGGTTCCAACAGTTGCAGCTGTGTGTGTGTGTTCGTGCCAAAGGGAGACCCGCTCTGCTCGCCTGTGCCAGTACGGTCCGTGAGTTATGTCACTGAGCTCCCAGAGAATGGAACTCAAATCCATTTGTCAAGCACACATTTTATATGCATGTCATTATTGTATAATTTCTTTTATTATTTTATTGTTGTTGATAATTTTGTCTTAACAAGATAATTTGGGGGGTATTTTGCTTGAATTTGACAGAGAGACAAGGCATGCAACATGCATTAAAGGGTGTTTGCAAATACTGAAAGCAAAACAACGAAGAACTGCCAAAAACTGGTACTATTTAGTTTTGTGTATCAAATATGGCTGAGTCTGTCATTTTACAGTAAATGGTATATAACAGTATCTTCTTTAGGCACACCTTAAAAAAGTTCAGAAGTCATCTGCTATACATTTTCGATACATATTTTCTGCAAATGAAACACATATTTTTCATTAGACATACACACACATTTTCATTTGGCACCAGAAGTAGAGGTGTAATAGGTTATTATTAACTTGTAGTATGTTCCACTGGACTCATTTAAAACGGTTCACTATGTGATGTGTTGCAGTAGCATTTCCAGGGATCAGGTGCCAGGGAAAATGTACTACCAACCAGTGGTCAGTCAGACGTGCAGTGGTAACATTAGTGCTGCAGAGATTAAGAGGCGTGACTAGCACATGGTGTGGTAGGGTGGAGAAATGGCTTAGTATGGAGTTGTCAACAAAGCGTCAGCTGGGGGGCCGGCTCACACTCCTGGCCTCGCGGAGGCTTTTCTATGTAGAAATAAAGCACATAGAAATGCTATGCTATAGGTGTCGCCTTCATTGCTTTTGCAATGGCTTGTGTGTAAAATTCTAACAGTGCAGTAGCATCATTTAATGGAGAGTCAAAACTTTTAAATTAAGCCAATTAAAGCTTTGTTAACATAAGTAGTTGGACACTTGTATTGCTTTGAAACTGTGGCTTCAGGCGTTTACCCTGAAACTCCACAGTTCAAGCTCACTGCAGCTTAAAGATCACTTTATAGGTGACCTCTGACCTCCCTGCAGGAGAAGCACAAAGGGGGCTCCAAAAAGACAATTCAGTCATTATACTTAGTATGAATGAATGCCTCATTCCTGCATAATGAAAACTTTGAATTTCTTGCATAATTGTGTAATTAAAAAATGACACACGTTTTAATCACTGAAAACACATCACAAAAAGATGCTCTTGTGATGTGAACAGAACTATTGCATCTGTTTGCTACGGTTCTGTGTTCTCCTGTTGCCTCGCTGTGGGCTGGTCTCAGACTGCTCCATAACGGGTCATGGAGACTGTGACGTTAGATGCCAGTGCTCCCTATAAGCACCTGTCCCCCCACGTCACACCAAGCTCCTGATATGAAAAGCGTGTGATTGTTTTCCGAATGAGACAGAGTGCGTAGATAGAAGACTGGGAGTATATATCCCAAGAGAAACTCTTTTCTCAGTCAGCTGTGAGCGAGAGCTGGTAAAACACAGCACACAAGGAACTTTTGACTGCACGGCACACGATAGTGGGAGTTTGTTGCTCCTCTTTCAATATAACATGGAGGTAAGACAATATTCATTCATACCTGAAAGAAAATTATGTAACTTTTTGCTCATCTTGATCATGTGGATTTCTTTTATTTTGTTGTATCTATAAGCTGATTGCAAACAATTATGTGTATTGAAAGTATAAACTTATCTTGTTATCGTAAACCACAAAGTAGTGATGTGAAACTTGTAAACTTGAAATGAATTTCTCTGCTTGAATTTAATTCATTGGAGCATAAAAGATAAGGCTTCTTGTGTTTGTACACTCCTAGATGTAAGCCAGTCGTGCTCATTTACAAGAAGTAAGGACTAACCACATGAGGTTAAAATCAGTAATAGCATATGTTGCCTTGCAAACACCATGTTAACACAAAGACTATAAAGCAAGAGAGGATGCAATTCAATCTCTGGACCCTAACAAAACAGAAAAGATGTACAATATTTGAGCTTTTCAGTGCATTCTTGTTTTTATTCTTGTCGTCTAAGCATCAGCAATCACTTATGATTGAACTCTGCACACAGGAAGACAAGAGCCACGCAGCATCACTGCTGGCAACTCTGAACCTCCAAAGAGAACGCGCCCAGTTTTGTGACTGTGTGATCAGGCAGAGGCAGAACCCGGGTCAGCTCCACCCTGCACACAGGTGGGCACCATAAACACACACCAACAAGTACATATATATATATATGTATATATGTATATGTATATATATATGTATATATATATGTATATGTATATATATATGTATATGTATATATATATGTATATGTATATATATATATGATATAGAGGGCTTGTAAGTGACATGTTAGATAAAGATAGTAATATTTACATCAAATGAAAGCTGTCAGCGAGATGTATTCAGTGCCAAAAGGACACAACTAAAATGACAACCCCCTAGCTTGTACCCAAAAAAAAAAAGAAAAGTGAAACGTGTTACACTAAAGGTGGGATCTTGCTCAGCGCCAAAAAGGGCACCCTTTTGGCAATCGTCCTGGGTACAGCGTACTTACACCACCTGGGCTGGGAGCCAAAGGACTTGTATTGGATTTTACGGGAGAGCCAGAACAAACTTTATCAGACAATCTGCTGCTGTTGCCATGTACTGACCACAATACTTAATGAAACAATGAAGGTTGAAAACTGACATATTTGATGTACTTGATATTTTACTAAACATTTTAAAAATGGCAAAAGAGTAAGCCTTTTTGGCACAAACACTTTCCAATGACACTAACACAGAATATATTTAAGTAAGTAAGCAAGTGGAAATCACATTGATTTTAATTGTATCAGTTCAACATTACATACTAACATGTACAGTTTACTGAAAAAAATAAGAGAATAATAAAATAAAATTCTATATATGAAAAAGATACAGATTTTCTGTTAAACCTTTAAAAACACATTGTATTCTCTGTATTTGAAACACAAAAACAAATTAGTATAAAGGCACGTACATCAGCCTTTTCTAATATATTCACATATATACTGACACATTTCACTCACTGTTTTTAAACTGTCTAAAAAATATTTTCCAACTGAAGATTACTGCAATATTGGATTATAGTGATGCCCAAGATGAAAAAAATGTAATATTGTGTTCACTATATAAACAACATCAGCTGTTTTAAGTTTCATCAAAATGTATTTTGGGTTTCGAAATCAGATTCAACCCATTTGCGTTCCCTTTGGCTCCAATCCGTTGATACTGGCATTATATCAGAAATCCTTGTGGTATGTCTTACATGATGTTCAGGATTTTCTGCAGTGTCACATATTTAGTTGATCTTTGCTCCCTCAGGTGTGTCCTGGCAGCTTCTAGTCCAGTGTTTGCATCAATATTGTCCTCTACTGGTGCCCTGGTGGAACTGCAGGGTCCCAGCCTGTCTGACTCTGCACTGGCTCTTCTTCTGGATTACATTTACACAGGGGCTCTGCCATACACTCAAAGCCAGCAGCAGTACTACAGTCTGCTCACTGCTGCCCGCTACCTGCAGATGGAGGAACTGCAAGATGCTCTGAGGGCTTGTAAACAAACTGAGGTGAAAGCTGCAGATAATACAAATGCTTCCATTGGAGCTCAGCGAAATGAAGAAAATAACAATGCTCACAATGAAACTGTGAACGCTTTTGGTAAGCATTTGCCATTATCAGTGAAGAGAAAGGATCATCAGTATTCAGCCATTGTGGACATATGTGATGACATAGATCTGTGTGGAGATAGCAGTAGAAATGCTGTAAACCACTGTAACAGAAAGGATGCATGCACCTCAAGTACCTGCTGCAGTAAATCTGAAAGCATTGAAAGTTGCAATTTGAGTCAAAATGTTGCCTGCACAGCTGAAGTGCATAGAATTGACCAAAAGGTGAAAAATGATCAGTTTCATTCAGCTGGCACAGAGGAGGAGCAGGAGGAAGAAATGAGCAGAGTAGAGAGGGAGCTGTGTTTAACAGTGAGAAGTGAAGCAGAAGAGAAGAAAACAAACAGAAAAGAAGAAGACAGAACTCACATCAGTCACTCTCCAGTTCTTCGTCTCTTAACCTCACACCTTATGGATATTTCGCCTTCGCAGTGCTCCTCCTCCTCCTCATCATCATCCTCATCTCTGCATCCGTGCAGCGGGGCAGTACCTGTCATCCGTCACAGTGGAGCTGCCATGCTGCAGCTGGCTACAATGCCTCCTTTCCATCCAGTATCCCAGGCCTCAGTCAGCCCCATCAGGCCCCCTGTCTCACGATCAGGAAGCACTGACAGTGACACGAGACCCGAAAACCATTATGGGGAACAGAATCCGAGCAATATAGACCACATAGGGACACAGAGTTGGGATTACAAGGATAGTTCAAATCAATCTGACAGCAGCAGTACAGATCATATAATAAGACAGACTAATGAGCATATGAGCAATGGATTATCCCACATTACAGAGCAGAATGATTGCCACAGTCACTGTGATCCATTTCAGAATAAGAATCACTCAAAACACCTTAGGGATGACTTAGTGCATTGCAGGAATTACGCCAGAAGATTAAAGTATAAAACTGATTTCAGTTTTGATGATTTCACCTCCAAACATCAGCGTGTGGATCGTTCGGATGTCTGTCTGGATGCACCAGAGGAGCAGTCGACCGGCTCACAAGATCCAAGAGCTGGAGTTCCACTTCCTGTACAGGACTCAGACACAGGAAGTGGCTCTCGCTGTGAAGAGTTGTATGGAGAACTGAAAGAGGAACACAGTAACTTGAGGTGTGCGGTTGAAAGTCAGTGTGACTTGCATAAAGCTGAGGCAAGCACAAAAGAGGCTGCAGATAGCCAGCATGAACATGACACAGACAACAGAGACACAGACATAAGACGTAGTGCTGATGTTTTCCTTGCATCAAACTCGTGTCTGGATAGCAACACTGGTGGTGTCTCTGGCTTTGAATGCAGCACATCTGTGGAATTTGAAAGATCAGGCACTGAGCTAACAGAGCCACACTTGTCTGACCATACAGATAGTCTGGTGGGACCATCATACCATGGACATCTTCGTTATCACTGCCTACCACAGCAGGAAACGTACTTATCACACTCATACAGTCGTAACCACTCCCACCCTGATCATTCGGACCACTCCAGTGAAGAGGAGGGTGGAACCTTTGGCAGTCCAGGTTTTAGTCCTCTGAGGCATCACTTTGCTACAGGGTCAATGGACCAGGTTCTCCTGCTGGACATTAGTGCCAAACCTGCTGAGCTGCTAGTTGCTAATGCTTTCAGTATAAATAAAACCAACAGGTTTGGGAGTAATGGCAGAGAGCAATGGGAAAAAGATGTGTCAGACACTAAATCTTGGCTTGGAGAAACAAATAAAGAAGGAAAATGTATTGGAAAAGACCATATCAGGCCTGAAGCTGAGGTTCTACATAAAGCTGGGGTTGTGGAGGGTGAGAACCAGGCCCCCCTGACAGTCACTTCTCCTCCTCGTGTGCCAGAGTCTGCACAATCCTCCATGTCATCTACCTTGTCTGTGTGCATACCCTCTACCCTGTCAGCTGGTATAGCAACAAATACATCAGCTCATCTGTCAAACCCTGTTCATCCTTTCCAGTGCTCTCTGTGCGACCGCTCCTTCAGCCAGCGAGGCTCTCTGAATAGACATGTGCGCAGCCACCTTGGCGTTCGGCCCTTTCCCTGTCCTCGCTGCCCCATGACTTTCTCACGACAGTACCGGGTCACAGAACACATGCGTGTTCACCAGCGCTGTGTTCTTGGGAGTGGTTTTCAACAGCCCCCAGCAGTTTAAGATGATTTTTAAGATGGTATTACTTAAATGTGTTGTTTTGTGTTTAATTGTTGTCATATTTTGCAAATGTGTGGAAGACTATGGGATGAAGATAATTAATTGATATATTTGCCCTTCAGAGCCTAACAATGGGAGTTAACACTGCAGAGCCGTCAAAATTGGCCATTCCGAATATTAACAAAGAGGCAGAAAAGTAAACCTGACCTGAACCTGACCTAGTCAGCTTCTAGCCGGGGACTATAGTGGACCATTTAAAGCAGCTACAGAGCCATTTCTCTCCCTGAATGAATACTTGAAGCAGGGACAATCAACCTACAGAGGCTTATCACCTGCATGTGCAGCTCCCTTTGGCTTTGCAGAGTTTTAATGCCAATATAGCTATGTAGTTCTGTGTTGCTTTCAGCTGCATCAGGCAGCAAAAAAGCTCCAGAGACTCTCAGCACATTTACTTTACATATATAACATATTAGAGAGTCAATCCAAAAGAATCGGTTACTGCAGGTCTAAGTTGCTCCAGTTTTTTATTGACTTCATTCAGTTCTAAGCTCCATGGTCATGTATGTAGTAGAAGCTACATTGTTATTAATGATAAGGTTTTCTTGGGCAGACAGTCTGTAGGCTGGAAGTGATAACTCCTGTGTTGGATGTTGAAAAGTTGCCATGTCATTAGTGTGACTCATATGTCCTTTTTAGTATGTGAAATGAAAATAATTTTTTAAAGAATTTTCATTCCTTTATTAATGCATGTCATTTGTCTCATTGTTAATAGGATGATGTGTAGGGATGTTCAAATTAGAGCTCCGATTCGTCTATATGATGTGATGAGTTTTGCTTTAAAACATGTTTTATTGTTTTTACAGATTCAGATATTCACGCCACTGTTAAATAATACCATTTCAATATGAAGTTTGTATCCTTTATGGATCTGTATGTGTGTTTCATTTCTGTTTTTCTGTATTCAAAATAAACTGAGCTTTCTGATGACTATTAAATAACTTATCCTTTGTTTTGGTAAGAAATGCTGTCTGTAAATGTACATTGACTTACACAGGAAGAGAACAGACATTAAATAACATCTCGCGTTCATGTTCATGTTCATGTCACAAACTTTATTAGTAATACTTGGTACATGGTGTCCTCTGTATATGAGGACAGTGCGCTGGGTGTCATAGTGTTTGTACTTAACAATGCTGCTGCTGAAACATGAGCTGACATGATAAAAACAGTGTCAAGGGCAACTCTGTGCATGTTGTGTCCTGTTTCTGCTGAGCTTCCTCTGTACGGGACAGCAAGGTGAAAAAGTTCACACCATTCTGTATTTAACATGTCAGATAATTAAAACATAGAGAACAGTTTGTAAGAGGTGACATGTAGTGGATGTAGTTGACATTACATCATGTTCAGCTTTAGATTGTCCCTCTGTCTCTTGAATATTCAGCAAATAATTCATAATTTACATTAGCTGTGTTTCCATTTGAAAATAATCTTCCTGCATCAATGCCAAACAATAATAAATATTCACTTTCAAAAAAGTTGCTGTGTTTGCAGTGATAAAAAAAGCAGAAGCAATAATAAAGAATCACGTTTTCTCACTCATACAAGCAGGGGAGGCACCAGGCATTAGCTTGGAGTTGTTATTGCAAGATTTTGAAACTAAAAGAAACTACCAAGCAACCTTACCTTGTGCATTATGGAATCTAAAAAGATTACATATTTTTTCAATTGTTTGGAGAAGTTTGGGTTGAAGTACTTGGCTAACATAGTGTACTAACACAGAAACATTACAACAGTTGGAAAATGTCAAAATTCTGCGCTGGAATGTTATCTGCAAAATGTGATTTATTCATGAAAAATAAAAATGAAAATATAAATTCATAAGCAGAAAATCTTCACCTTTAAGAACATAAAACATGTTTTTTTCTTACAAAGAAATACTGAAATAATTATCCAAATAGTAATACTTTTAATATGTTCTGTGTGTATGTCTGAAAATATGTCTGCAAACATCAATATATTAATACTAGTAACTTCAGCTTTAAAACAATTGTAGTGAAATACAAAGCAGAATATCTTTCTCTGAAATGTAGTGTAGTAGAAGTATTAAGTGGCATGAGTTGAAAATATCAAATAAAGTACAAGCACTTGAATGTGTTTTTAAGTACAGTACTTGAATGTTGTACACATGTACAACATCCCATCACTATGTGGCTACTTATCCTCTTGCTTTGCAGCCAAGCCCATGTTTGTATATTTATTTTGAACCCAAATACTAAGCTACAGCATGGAAAGTTTGTTTCTCTCCTTGAGTTATAAGTGTTAATGTTAATAAGGAAATAAAGGTTAATAGTTAAGGATTATTATAAAAACAATACGTCCACAGATATGTTTAGATTTAGGTACAGGTGTTCTGCAAAACTTTGCAAAAAGGTTAGAGGTCAAACGGTAGCCTGGTTAGAGTTCCCAGTTTTACATTAGAATTGCTCCTAAATGTGTATATGTAGGCAGGGATTCAGAGGGCTGGTGCTAAACTGGGCAACTCCTAGTGAGAGTCTTTGGAAATAATGCAATGCATGTCTTAGGAAATATGAAACAGTTGCACAATCACTGTGTTAAATCTGTTACATTCTCCTTTTTTAGACATGTGGTAAACTTTGACAAACTGAACTACTTCAGTGGACTTCAGTTCAGGTACCAAGACTACTTGGTTGAGGTTAGAATAAGTGCAGGGTTTGGATTAATACTGCTACTTCTGTATGTAACTTCTGGAAGTTACAACAGGTAACACAGAAGGTAATGTATCTATGTCCTAATTTTACAAGTTGAATGGAAATAACAATGATGACTTTTGTTTTTTCTTGTGTTTGTTTAACCATCCACCTATTTTATATCTTTATAATACACTGCTTCACTTTTCTCCCATCTTAATTATTCTGCCACTAGATGTCACTGCATAACTAAAATAAACAAATAAACTCCAATATACTCCAATAATAAGCTTCACCTCCTGGTTGACAATAACATGTGTTATTATTAGCATCTCAACACAAAAGTGCAGTATAACTGATCAACTGAGCATCAGTAAAAGATCAATAAGCCATTTATAAAGCCACTATGCTTATAAACCCGTTATGCAGGGGGCCTTACCAAAGCATGGGGCACCAAAAAGCTTATCTCAGTTTAAGCCTGGCTGACTGACATCATTTGCCAGACATAGTGTAATTAATTGTTTTTGCACACACAGTTTAATGCTATCATTGAGTCTGGTGGCAAATGTTCAAAAAATAAAATATTCTCCTCATATAGAGGTGGTGAGTGATAGATCACAGACACACTCCAAAGCAATACATGTAATTCTATTAATATAATCTGTATTGCGTTGTATGCAACAATCCAAAAATGCTATTGAGGTCGATATGGTAGCAGAGAAAACTGTCTAACTGACTGTCTTTGTGCAATTCATATTTCTTCTCTCTGCTCAGTTTTTTGCACATCCTCTTGTGTTTGTTGGTCTGCTGGTGTCACATCAGGTGCAGTAGTCATCACTATAACGGCCTGAAGACAAGAGAAAGGAGAGAGGTCTAATGCTTGACTTAACTGTTTATTGCTCATGTTATAATCAAGTTAAAGTGCAGCAAATATTATGAGACATTCTCTTAGCATATAGGTCATGCAAAGTACAGTCTGTAATGTGTGTTGAAGTCTTTTTTTACCTGGCTCTTTGAGGAACGCAGGGCAGCCACAGCCAGACATGACATTATAATGACGATAATTCCACTCACAACTGTGTAGGACAGTGAGATCAGTTCTGTAGATATCACCATGGTCTGGAGACAAACACATAAGGAAACATGTCAGGTACCAAAAAAAATGTATCACACTTGAAAGGGAAACTACTTTTCACTCTGGATCCTATTTTCCAATATTTCTGTTTCTCAAGGACTAATGGGGAGAAGAGTTATTGAAATTGGGCTGCAAGGGCAAATAGGCCTCTGCTAAGTCGCATCCCTCTTTGTTCATTTTGCTTGGGCGTCATGTATGTCAATAGTGCATTTTTCAACAATGTTAGTCAGAGATATTCCAAAGGGAATAACAGCACATTTCCAGAATAACAGGTTCTGAAATATTTCTTCCCTCAAACACAACAAACTCTTTCCAGCACTCCTCTCTCCCACTCTCATTCACTTTACCAACGTTGTCTAACAACAAGATTTTAGAATGAGACTCCTCCTCTCCTCCCTCTCTGAACTGTCTTTTCCATCTTGTCAGACAGTAAAAAACAATCTGAGCCTGTCTGTGGCAAAAACAAGCACTTTGGTGAGCAAACAGTGTTTGTTGTTTATTAACATACTTTACAATCTACAAGAGTTTGCAAGAGCAAAAACCTGACTAAGGCTGTAAGGGGGACTAGTGAGAGAGTTTCTGTCTTTGTCCAGTATGATGATGTTTATCAACCACTGTAGTCTCATTTAGCCACTTGTTAGCAACTGCCTTTTAAAGGACACGTAAAAACATGTAAAAACGCCAACATCTCTTAACCACAGACCTTATTTCTGGCTTCTAACCAAAAAACCCATTCAAAATCCTCCAATCCTGAGTTTGAGAGTTTAGACCCCAGGGTGCTAAAATGCTAACTTTTAAGGACTCATTCCTGTGACGCCCCATTGGCCTTGAAGCCCATCTTGCAGCTGACAGCTGCATCTCTCTCCATCAATGCTGGACGAGTTTCAAAAATAGTTGTCCCTATTAGTCACCTACACACGAAAACATTGTTGTGATTAAAATGCCATTTATGGTGTTTTTTCTTTGTAAGAAAACATTAAAAGCCATTGCAAATATGTTAGTTAACAGCAAGCTGAACTGCTCAGAGCTGCAGAGAAGTGCTTTCTGAATATATCTTTTTCAACAATAAATCAAACACTTACCAAGATTCACAAACTGTCCGTTGTTTTACGATAAAGCCCTTATACAACAAAGATTGTTGAGCTCAAACTTGCTTTAGATATATGACCAATGCACTAATTGACAGCATCACTGACAAAAACAACAATTATAAATAAAAATTATAATCACCTCGAATGATGACCAACTTGGATCATCAATTTCTGTCATGTTGTCTTCTAAAAGATCATATTGTCTAAAGTCGACGTGATCGCCTATTGTGGTCATCATGCGCAACAAAGTCCAACCTGCCCCCAGTACGGCCACAATACTCAGAGCCAATGATATGGTAACCTACATGAGGACACCAAGAACGAGAGGTGAAGCAGAAACACACAGAAAATGACACATATTGCTAATAGTTCATGCAGTATAGGGTCAACATGGAAGCCCTGCAAACAGCCACAAATCAAACAGTTCAGTTATGTTCAGTCAGTCAGTTAAGGTAGGCCTCTCTTGGTCCTCTAAATAGATCGTTTTTGATAAATGTGTCAGTATTGTTTAAATTATAGAGAGAGCTTACTGTTTTCTTGGTCGGGTTGTGCTCAGTCAGAACATACAGAATCCCACATAAGATGAACTACAGAGAGGAGAATAAAAGCTGTTGTATTATATTCCCATGAATCCATTTGATCCACTGTTGAGTATCTTGTTGTGTTACAAACCAGTGTTCCCGCCAAGAAGCCAGGTGGGATGACTGAGTGTCGAACGAGGCCTCCTGGTGACATTGCGATGGAAATGATAACTAAAGATGAGCCCACAACCAGCTTGACGATCTAAGAGAAAATCAAAAACAAACATGACTTTTCCACCTCTGTTTTATTTTAATCTTTATTTTGTGGGGCGAGAAGCTTTAGTTGTGACTCTCAAATCTTTGATCTTGGAAAATACTGTAGTACATCATAACCAATAAGAAATGGTGTGTGTGAGTGTGTGTGCGTGTGTGTGTGTCTCACGCCAATAATCTTGGGTTGACCCCTGAGGAAGCGGTGTAAAGGTTTGCTGCCCCCCACTGTTGTGCCATGAACACTTGCATCATTTCCACCTGGTTGACTTGCACGGTAGAGTTCAGCAGACATTCTTCTGGACAAACAGTCACAAGACAGAAATACTGAAAATATTAGGCTGCCCCCTCTTTGTCAAGCATTTGACTAATTAGTAGTTTCAGTCTTAATCAACGAAGATCGCTGAAGTTGATAAGATATTTTTTGCAATACATTTTTTCATGCTCAGTGGCTTATTTCTAAGAAACTGAGCACATCTCTGATGAAGACAAGATTTATCTTTGTTGAGAATGTCGGTTTTACAGATCTTTGATTAAAGCAATCAGTAGAGAAAACTGTATTGGTGTTAGTTGAAAGTTAGTTTGAAATTAGTTTTCATTTCTCAATTCCCAAATCGCAATTCCACAAAACAGTCAGTGCATTGTGTGCATAACATACACACACAACAATGTCAACATCACGAAAGCACTCACACGTGTTATTAATTACAACAACGGAAGTGGAAGTGGTTGAGACTCATGGGATAGTTTGTATCGGACGGCCGTTTTTACTTTAAAATAACTTCACTGTAATATTCCAATGTTTAGAAATGCAACTTTGCACTACAGCAGTATAGCTTTAAATAAAGGGTGAAAGCGCCCGAATAGATCGTGCAAACCAAGTGATATTTGCTAGTTACGCGGTGTGCTTGGAGGGGTACGTTAAATATCTCCAACATGTCGGACAAATACTGACGCTGACATCATGTAAAGCTATCGTGCACTAAAGAAACACCACCCATTTGTCTCGATTGGTCCTCCACTTCGCTTAAGTTGAAGAGTTTAAGAAGTTTGAATGATTTGACGATGTGAATTTAAACTGCGGTAGGGCATTAGATAGTAACGTGGACAACAGTTTGATTGTACTGTTAAGTTTGTCAAACAAACCTGTTTCAAGCAAAATACGTGTAGAAGTAAAAAGAAAAGTGTGAAAAAGAGTGAGCCAGACCTTATAGTCCTGACTGTGGTCGGTGCTGTAGTTCTGTTTTCTCTTGTAAACACTCGAATCACGTTCACATCTGGAGCAGCGTGAAGGAGGGTTCGTGAACGATCCGTTCACTTTGAACACAACCGGTACTCCGAAGCCCCGCCCCCACCGGAGTGGAAAAGACTCAATGTCTCTCCATTAACTCTGTATTGAAAGGAACGTACTGTAACCGCTTATCCGAAACCGGAAAAACTCATAGTGGAAATTCATTCATTGTCCGTAACCTCTTATCCGAACCCGGGTCGCGGGGGGCTGAAGCCAACCTCAGTCTATCAAAGGGCTGACACAGGGACAGACAACTATTCACGCTCTCACTCACACCTACGGGCAATTTAGAGTCACCAATTAAACCTAAGTTGCATGTTTTTGGACTGTGGGAGGAAGCCGGAGTACCTGTTGTTGTGGCTATGCAGTATTAAGTGCCTTACATATACATATAGCTAACATTAGCTTGCTAACATCCTTTCTGGTTGACATAGAGTGTTAAAATAATAATCTATTTTGCTTTAATCTAATAGTTACATAAAGGCATTTTGTGAATGTTTCAGCCCACCGTTGTGTGTTGCAGCTTCTATAGTTTTCCTACGGTGGCCCTGAAGGTCAACGGCAGAAATATTTTAAAAAACGTCCAAAATATTTCATGAGAGACAAAAATATTTCATGTGAGACAAAAATATTTCATGTGAGACAAAA